>BQNB010023774.1:0-61447 GCA_026074375.1 Tanacetum coccineum | reverse complement strand
TTTTGAGGTGTTTCTAGTGCCTAAATTGTAGTTTAGATAGTTTACTTTTCAAAAAGTCTGGCCTCGAACGATTTTGAGTTCTGGAAGTTAGTCAAATGGTAGTTGCAAGAAAGGTTGTCAAAACAGTAAATACGGGTCAAATTTAGGTCAGAATTGGAGAGGTAAAACCCCTATTTAAAATTCGAATTAAGGTTAGCCAAAACACAAAAGTCAAGTTCAATATGTCTATTAACTTCTCTGTAAAAATTAGCCTTTAATTAGTTGCCTAAGTATGGTTAGCAAGGTCAAACATTTTAGTGCGTGTTCAGATCCGAATCTGGGTACTTTTGAATTAGGTATTTATTTAAGGTACTTGTACATGTGGTATGCCTTTGGGGCAAATGAGATAGTTAGTAAATACCTAAGTGAACATATGTGATTTATGTGAGAATTTATTTGGTTCAATAGGTAAGGGTTGGAAGCGAGATAAGTGACACTAAAATTTTGCGTTTTCGGGTAAAATGTAGATCACTAAAACTATAAGTAAATGAAGTGGTTAAAGTTGGGCATGGTGTCGGGGTGACCCATGGGGATAATTAATCACTATAGACGTCCATCATAAGATTGTTACATGGGCTAAAGCATTTGGCTTAGTCGCGTGTAACACGTTTATATTTGATTGTGTAGCTTTGCGTAGATATTTGGAAGCTGCTTGAGCATCAGGTGAGTTTCATAGTCCCTCTTTTTACATTGCTGTTAAATTGGGATGGAAATGATGCAAATGGATTTGAAATGTTCTAATTACTGTGATTGTGTTTTTTTTTTGAAAGTGTATGGACTTTACTTGGCTATTGTATGTTACGTGCTAAATGCTTATGTGTATTGGGATCGGGGGTAACGTTCCTACCCATTTGTTGTGATATCGGGATCGAGGGTAACGTTCCTACCCATGTGAAGTGATGGTTTTAATGGATAGGGGGTAACATTCCTACCCAAGTGTTGATACTTATTGGATCGAGGGACACGTTCCGTTTCCATGCTCGTTATGGTTACATTTGCATGTTAGCTTGTATGATAGTACATTAATTGTCCTTCTATGTTTGCATTAATCACACTAATTATTTATAAGCTTTTATTTTCGTGTCTTAAACCTATGACTCTCACCAACGTTTGTGTTGACGTTTTTAAGCATCATTTTCAGGTGAGCATCATGAGGATCCTAAGAATAAGAGAAGTGGCTAGAGAGACCATAGGCTGCATGCGGAGTTTGATTCTCCTAGTTTATTTCCCGTTTGATTGAATATTAAATGTTTGTTGGGTTGAACTGCTTAGATTTGTTTTGGTTGTATTGCATGTCTTGGTATTGATGTAAACCCCTTTTACTTCAATACAAGACGCCAGATATCTTTTATGATTGTTGGGGTATTTTCATGATACTTTGTGTCCCTTATGTTCCGTTTAGTTCATGTAGTTTTCTCTATTGTGACACTATTGTGTTGTGATGATATCCATTCTCGTTATGCCTCGCGTTTCTGCTCTGGCGGGGTGTGACAGATTGGTATCAAAGTATTTGGTTATAAAGAAGTAGGTGGTTGAGCCTAGACTATAACCTAGGAGTCCTTCATATAGATGCATTTTAGGGCTTAAGTGTTTAGTACTATAACTATTATGATTCCCCCTAATTGCATAGCTTTTATTATCTTATTTTGTTTAAATTTTATTATTTTTATTTTTTAGTTATTTTGTCTACTATTATCTAATATGGTATATATTAATTCCTTACTATTTATAGCTATGTCTCCTCTTATACATAAGAAGTTTCGTTGGGGAACCATTTCCCAAATTGGGCTTAAGCGCTATAGAGATCCAAAAGAGGAGCCAATTGAGAAGGAGCCTCTTATGGAACTAAAGGAGATAGGGTAGTGGATCGCTTGTCGAATGCTCATAGTAGGCATGGACCCGCGAAGTCGGGTGACTCTTGCGAAGGCAAAGTCAAACCAAAGCGAGGCCTAACATTGGTTTATTTCGTCTTTTACCTTGTCACGGCGCTATTGATTATTTCTTTCGAATATTTCATATTTTGGAGGCGCTGTGAGATTTCCGTTCTTTTATGTCGTTTCAATTTTATCTTTATATAAGTAAGTATTTCTTTGATGGAGCATCCTTCCTGTGTTATATTGGAGTCGTGTAAGATGTGCAATGTGGTGTATATGCATATATGTGTGTTATCATTAAGATGTGTAGTCTTGGAAATAAGTACCGTGTGAAGGGATGTGGTTATGATTATGGGTGGCCAACATAATTATAAAGGCATCACACACATGGACTTGTGACCATGATTACGTTAATTTGTGTTTATTTGTTAGGTGATAGAGTATATGTTGTGATATGTGTGATCATGATAAGGATGGTTATATAGTTATTGGAATCCTTCTTTTACCTGATGAGCGGTTATGTTAGGCTCAGTTACGTAGATAGTCAGTTTCCCTTCTATCTAACGTTTGCAGATACCCCGGATACATGTTATTACTATTATTATGATATTTGAGTTTGTTCATCTGCTAAATTATTTGCTCGGATATATCACCCTCATTTTAGCATTCCTTGTTCATACCATGTTGGTATGGATGATCTAACTTTTCTATTCGACGTCTTGAGGAATATTGGTTGTTTAGATCTCCTTCTTTGGATATTGGTACGTTTCATTGGTTCTTTCATTGTATTGATTACTCGTATGAGTACCAAAATTTTCTTTTAAGCACTAATTGTTCCTAACATATTAGCGCTGATCATTACTTCGTTCTTTATATATCCTTTGGTTTTGATGACATGCTGTGACATGTTAGTACCGATGCTTTTCAATGGTTAATTCTTTTGATCGTGAGTATGGATGAGTCTTTACGTTCTTCTCTTGGTTCGTAATGTCTTCGTATAAATTTCTCTTATGCATATTCGTTTCACTGTTATTCTAACTATATGGTTCCTTGTACTTCCTTTAGCTTTCAAATAATAGACTTGTGTTAGAGTTTTTACGGTATTTTACAATCCTTTTTGGTATTACGATGTATTTTGTTTGAGAAATATATTTTATATTGATGTCGAGTTATGAAAATCCTTTTGAGGTATACTTGATGGTGTTGGGAAAAACTATTTTTGAATTGATTTATTAATACGTTATGGACATAGCTTTTATGTGAATGTTCTTATGAAAAACTATGATTAAATGATTTTTATACAAACGTGTGTTACAGGTTGACTGTCAATACTATGTTTAAAATGATATTTATGAATAAGATATGTTTAAAATGGTCTTTACAAATAAGATATGAAACTATTTTTTTTATGGTTAATAAATTTTATTTTTATTATGAAAAGTATATATAAAATCATTTATAATGGTAGGATGCGATACACCGTTAAATAACTGTCTCTATATTTTTTTTATGACAAAACTATATTTAAAAATGAATTTCTAATATTTATTTAATAGATTATTTTTTTATATTTAAAATGATTTTTATATTTAAAACGACAATTTTTATTATTTATAAAATTTATTTACTACCAATAATATAATATTAAAACTATTAATATCAATTATATTTAAACAAAATACAACAATACATAAATCCCACAATACACTTAAATAACTCTATTTTAACAAAATACATTACAATATATTCACAAAATAAATCTTAAATTCTTACAATATTACATATCATTAAATATAATTTAAATAAAATACATAAAACTTAAACAAATCAAAAAAACCCCCCAAAAACCCCCCCATTTTATAATATTAAACCCCCCCCCCCCCCCCCCCCCCCCCCCCAAAAATCCTAACCCCCCCCCCCCCCCCCCCCCCCCCCCCCCCCCCCCCCCCCCCCCCCCCCCATTATTTTTTTTTTATATCCCCCACCCCCCCCCCCCCCCCCCCCCCCACCCCCCCCCCCCCCCCCCCCCCACCCACACACAAATTTCACTTGTGAACCTTTATATTTTCTAGCCCTTGTATTCGATATCCATTAGCTACCCCGATTCGATAGTTCGTAATCCATTAGAATTAGTTTGATATACGTTTTATTCTGACACAAAGTTCTCTACGTGGGGAAAGACCTGTGTTGTTCAAAAAGAAGGACGGTTCATTACAATTGTGCATAGACTATCATGAGTCGACTAGCTGGACCCATGAAATCTCCCAAGATCAACGACTTGTTCGACCAGTTACAAGTTTTGCGTTATTTCTCTAAGGTAGATATTCGTTCTGATTATCATCAGTTAAGAGTACATGGAGAAGATATTCCAAATACTGCCTTTAGGACGCGGTATGGACATTTTGAGTTTACGGTTATGCCTTTTGGATTAATCAATGCACCAGCGGTTTTTACGGACTTGATGAACCGGGTGTGCAAGCCGTATTTAGACAAGTTCGTCATTGTGTTTATTGATGATATATTGATCTACTGAAAGTCTAAGGAGGAACATGAGGTTCATTTGAAGTTGGTGTTGGAGCTGCTGAAGAAGGAGAAGTTGTTTGTCAAGTTTTCCAAGTGTGAATTCTGGCTACAAGAAGTTCATTTTCTCGGACACTGATTGATATCCAAATACGTATATAAGGATAATATCAATAATAGTATAGTATAAGTATTCCGTAAGTATTTAAGAAGATTACTTTTATCCAAAGTAAAATTCAAAACCTTCCGAGTCGTATCCCGACGAAGTGTGAATTGAGAATCGGTTAAGTTCGTGATCGCGTGCTTTGAATGATTTCAAGGTTTTGAGTTATATTCCTAATAGAAAAATGCAACATTAAATAAAGACAAGCAAAAAGCAATTAACGATTAGACATAAAAACGTTAACGGAAATCCTAAAAAAATGCGACTTAATACCTAAACTATTAAATATTAACCTTAGAACTATTTTTTTATTTTTTATAAATCCTAAATGATTAAAAATAATTTTAGAAAAAAGAATTATATTTTTTTGATTCTTATTTTATTTATTATGAATTAAAAACTATTTTAATCTAGAAAATTAATTAAAAATACTAAACTAATTCTAAAAACTCTAGAAAAATTATGAAAAATGCTCTAAACTATGAAGAATCTATGAAAAATAAGAACTTGAAAATCATGCTGAGCAAATAAGCAGTAAATTAGCTAATAAGCCCGAAATATAGCAAAACTAGAAAAAGACTCTTAAATCATGTAATGTGTTGAGGAATTTAATGAATAAGTCCAAGGGGCGAGATGTATTGAGTGTGTGGGTTGAGGTGTTGGTGTTATAAGGAGAGGTCACAGGTTCGACCCCTGTGACCTTTCTTTTTTTAAAAACATTTTTTTATTTTTCTTTTTGAAAAAGCTTCTAATCACTAAAATAAGCCCTTTTAACCAAAATAAAATTTTTGCTGAAAACCAATAATAAGCTAGGAAAAGCTAGAAAAAAGTGACAGAATGCTTAAAAGACTTAAAAGCTTAACTACTTAACTGTTTTTACACATAAGCTTCTATAAGCTCAAACTTAGTCCAAATAAGCTATAAAGTCCTTAATCCAAACTTAATAAGCAAAGCTAAACCCAGAATAAGCAATTCCAACAAGCTATAAGCTCAGAAATCCAATTTTAGCTTTTTTTAAAACTGCAATCAAAATAGCCTAAGAAGGCACTTTTAAGCTACTTTTTAAGCTACTAAACTAATAAGCTAGACCTTAAAACCTAAAAACAGATTAAGTTTGACTTCTAATTAACACATAAAAACTAGAATTAAGAAGTTTTGTTTAGAAAATAAGCTAGAAATAGGACTCAAAAACTGACAGTTTATCTAAACTATTTTTTTTTTGGATTTTTGAAGTTTGAAAAGTGCTATATGCAGCCCTATAATTAAGCTATTAAAAGCTAATGTAAAAACTCAAAAGCTAAAAACAGATGAAGCTTGATATCCAAAGAACTTATGCTAACAAATTCAGACCCTAAGAAACTCAAATATAATCTAAAATTACTATAAATCTGACTTTTTAAAAATTTGAATATTCTACTTGATAACTATGACGTTTAGGACTCAAATACTAAATTACCATTTCATTCTTAACTAAATCTAAAATCAATGCATAAAGTGACTCATAACAAGCATAAATGGACCACATTAAAACGCACTCTAATCTTATCTTAAAAAAATAGGCTTTGTTACCAAACTAATTGACCACGGATTCAAACCATGGATCCCATGAACCTAAAACTAGATATTTAAACTTTAAAACCCAATTTAAACTGACTTTAAGACTCAGATTTAAGCTTGATAAAACTTCTTCAATTTGACAAAAGAGACCAAGAATTACTACTTTATGTTGAAAATAAGTTGTTATCTATAAACAACATATTATGAAATAAGTTTCTAAGTCAGATTAACAATTACAACCACAATTTAAGAACTTATTTATAAGCTAGGAATATAAAGCATATTTTGGTTTTCAAATAGTTTGACTAAAAATTAAGGAAGCGTAAGACAGATTAAAAGAAGCTGTAAAAACTAGATTCATAAGCAAATCATTAAGGCACATAAGCAATAAACAAATAGATATTAATCAACTCAATTAAGCAAAACCATTAAGCAAAATAAGATAATGCTTAATTTAAGCTAGATTATGAAATAGACATAATGGAACTATTCAATTTCCTTGTCAAAAAGGGATCAAATGCTTTAAAAAGCTCCAGACTTTCTATTATAAGGTCTGGTGGTGTCCATAAGCCCATCCAGGTTTGGTTTATCATCCAATAAGCTGAGGAAATTTAGGGGAGAGATTTGAGATGAATATCTAAACTTAGTTAAGCTTTTGAAGACTTAACTGAGTAAAAGCTGGCTTAAGTAGTATTTGAGAGCTTATAAAGCTTATTAGATTAAAATTAAGCTTATTCAAAACATAAGTGCAATAAGTAAAAACATGATAGAAACTGAATTAAATACTAAACAGAATTTATTGATATTTAAAGTGAGTACATCTTTTAAAAAGGAAATACATCAAAGGTAAGGACAAATCAAGCTAAAATTTGAAACAATAAGCTAGAATACTAATAAACTTAGCTAAATTCCTCACGCCTCAAATCTGTGTGTGGAGGTCTCCTTTTATAGGGGAGAGGAGAACCTTCTAGCCTTCTAGGATGCTCCTCATCAATCAATCCAAGCCCTTCAATCAAACCGCCTCAAAATCCTTATCTTTTAAGCCGTTGGATCATGTGCACGTCATAATAGCCAATTAATTGTTGAGTGTTTGCCAGCGTGGCTAAAAGTCGAGGTGTCAAGGGTCTGAACATTCTTCTAGATGGATTTGTGCGTGTGTATGGATTGTATTACCCTGTGTATGGTGAAAGTGAAAATGGAGGGAACAGGGAGAAGGATAAATAGTAATATTTGACTAAGGAGTTATAAGGTGGACTCTTTTGACTGGGTTTTGGTGTTAGGCTTGGTTAATGGTTTTAGGCTAGGATAAGGATTATAGGTTTAATGGATTTAATGAAAGTTATGTTAAGGACTAATGGTGTAATTGGTTAGGACTAATAATGTTAGTCCCCAAGGACTAACTTTGTAACAGTTTTTAGGGTATTTTAGGGTTAAAGGATTAACGGGATTGAATTTGGTTAAGACTTAAGATAAATTCATCTTCAGCTTTGATTTCTTGTACTCTTTCCATTCTCGTGCTCGGTTTTGTCCGTTTTGCTTCATTTTTGTCCTTTTGTGCAATATCCGTTACCTGCAAGACACAATTCACAATACAAATGAATACAATGCATTTTTCTGTATTTATTGGTCATTATTGGTCTTTTTAGCTCGTTTTATTAGGAAAAAGGTATGTGTATTTAAGCACATACCAGACACGTGATAAACATTAATGGAATTCACATAGACGCTGGTAAGATAGAGGCTGTGAAGAATTGGAAGGTATGTAAGATACCATTCGGGATACGATCATTCTTGGGATTGACAGGTTACTATCGACATTTCATCGTGAATTTTTTTAAGATTGTGAAACCCGCAAAATGTTCTATGACTCGAAGAATCAGAAAGTATGAGTGGCCAAGAACAAAAGGAGGTTTTCAGGTTAAAACCCCTCCCCCAAAAAAAATGGACAATTTGTGAAATGCACCAATATTGTCATCTGCCTGATGGATCCAAAGAGAAGTTGTAGTTTACTGCGATGCCGTCGAATCAAGGACTTTGGTTGTGTATCAGAAGAGGCTAGGTAATCGCCTATGCAATTACATGGACAATTTAGATCAAATTTATTACATAAACACACGACCTAGAGTTGGGGCAGTAGTGTTTGGCTCTTAGACTTAGAGACATTTTTGTACGGTAATAGAAGAGTGTGTCATTTATACGGTCATAAGAGTCTTAAAACTTATTCGATCAAATGAGTTGTAATATGCTGCAAAGGAGGTGGATTGAGTTATTCATGTGAACTATGAGTGTGAGATTCGTTACGCGCAATCCGAGAAAGGTCGAATGTAGTGGCTGATGGCATTAAATAGAAAAGAGGGAGTGAAACCAAGACGAGTACGGAAAGGTCATGAATATTAGTCAAGTGTTAAGGACAAGATATTGGCTGCTCCAGGTGAGGCGTCTAAGGTAGAGAACGCGATAGCAGAAATGCTGCGTGGCCTGGACCAACTAATGGAAAGGAAGGAAGATGGAGGTATGTATTTTATATGGGTTCCATTAATAGGTGATGTAAGGACATTAATATGAGCTCAGGCTAAATGCATCAGGTACTTGATACAATTCAGGAGTGGATAAGACGTTACTTGACCTTAGGAGACTATGATGGTGGCCATGTATTAAGAAGGATATTGCTACCTATGTTAGCAATTGTTTGACTTGTTTAAAGGTGAATGCTAAAACATCAAAGACCTTCGGGGTTATTGCAACAACTAGAGATGCCTGAGTGGAAATAAGATAGAATAACTATGGACTTTATTACAAGGTTTCCGAGATCAAGTAGTGGGTATGATACGAATTGGGTGATAGTCGATAGACTAACTAAGTCAGCCCATTTTCTGGCAATACGAGAAGATTACAAGATAGAGAAGTTAGCGAGGCTTTATATTGATGAGATAGTAGTAGGGCATGGAGTACCCGCATCAATCATCTCAGATCGTGATGGAAGATTTACTTCAATGTTTCTAGCAAATATTACAGAAATCCTTTGGGACGCGTAGGGGATATGAGGTGAGGCTCATCTCCTCAGATGGATGGACAAGGTGAGCGTATAATTCAGATCAATTGGAAGATATGTTAAGAGCGTGTGTGATCGACTTTGGTGGCAGTTGGGATGTTCACCTACCATTAGCTGAGTTTTCTTGTAATAATAGTTACCATTCGAGTATTCGATGTGCTCTGTTTGAGGAACTGTATAGAAGGAAATGCAGGTCGCCCGTCCTATGGGTGAAATTAGTGAAAGTGATTGCTTCGGAACAGGAATTAGTGTAAGAGACGACTGCTAAAGTATTCTTGATGAAGGAAAACCTCAAGTTACAAAGATGTCAAAAGAGTTAGCTGATTAATAGGTAAAGCCACTAGTTGAGGTTGGAGATCAGTGTTTACTAAAGGTTTCGCCAGGAAAGGCGTGATACGTTTGGAAAGCTGAAGGGTTAAGTTGGTACTAAGGTAATGTAGGACCATTTGAAAATCTTGAAAGGTCGGTCTGTAGCCTTTCAGTTAAGTTGCCCAAGGAATGAGTAGTATGGATTGGCATATTCCACGTGTCAAATTTGAAGTAAGCTGTTTAAGATGCTAATCTGCATGTGATTGGTGAAATCAAGATGACAAAACTTTCATTTTGTTGTGGAACCCATAGAGTTTTGGACGTGAGGTTAGGAGTTGAAGCGTAGTAGATATCCTTGTGAAGTTCTTTGGATTCAAAAGCGTGGCCCTGCGTATTCAAGTGGGACGTGAGGTCCATATGAAAGCGTAAGTATCCTCGTTGTTGTTGACCGTGATGTTGGAACCTTACTAGTGAAATTTCGAGTTGAATTGTTCTAAAGGAAAGGGCTACTGTGACAACCTTGATTTGGCGAGATAGTTTTAAACCATGTGTTAACTTGCCATGGTTTTATGATTTTGGAATTATGTGCTTAAGATGAATTGGACGTATATGGGTTATGATGTTTCATTGTATTATAAGTGTTTGTGTAGTAAAAGTGAATGATGTGTTTAGGTCATTTCATTCGTTGTGATGGTGATTTCGGAAAGTGTAATGATTATCATATGTTTATAGTCGGTAAGAAGAATTGAAGAAGGATGTATCGTTAAGTTTCGAGTTGAGATTAATTAGTAAATTGAGATTTTACAATTTATTTATGGAGTAATAAGTAAATAATAATTTGGAGAAAAATAATAATAAGTAGTGTAAGTGTTTTATTTTAGTTTTGTATGTTATTTAAAAGTATTCTAGGTATAAGTAGTGAATAGTTTGTTTTTTTTTTTTAAAATATATAAAATATATATAGGAGGGGGGGAGAACAAAATTTTATAGAAAAATATAAAAAAAATTAATTTAAAAAAAAGGGATTTTGGTTAAATCAGTTATAAAGAAAGAATAAAAAAGAAACAAATCTGATTACAATTAGGTATCTATGTAGTATAAATATAAGATCAATAGATCCCTAAAACACTTTTCTCTCCTCTCTTTGTTTGTTCAACCAATTCCATCAAGAAAAGAAAAAAAATATATATATTTTAATCAAGAATCAAGGTGGTGATTCAAGTGTAATCAAGTAAAGGTTTAGGTATGTTTTCAATTAAGCTTTTGTTTAATATTTTTATAATTAGTAACTTTAATTGATGGAATAATTAGGGTTCATAAATTTTCTGTAAATTAATGTTATAAAACTATATGGGAATGTTTGGGATTCGATTTAGAGCATGTTGGTGTAAGCGGTTTAGTTTAGAATGCGTTAGATTGAAAGATAGGGTTTGGCATAATTTTGTTGATGGCATATTCCACGTGTCAAATTTGAAGAAGTGTTTAGCGGATGCTAATCTGCATGTGCCATTGGATGAAATCAAGATCGACAAAACTCTTCATTTTGTTGAGGAACCCGTAGAGATTATGGACCGTGAGGTTAGGAGTTTGAAGCGTAGTAAGATATCACTTGTGAAAGTTCTTTGGAATTTGAAGCGTGGCCCTGAGATTCACGTGGGAACGTGAGGACCATATGAAAGCTAAGTATCCCTGATTGTTTGTTGACCGTGCTATTGAACCTACTAGTTAAATTTCGGGACAAAATTTCCTAAAGGAAGGGATACTGTGACAACCGTGATTTACAGAGGTTTCAGTTTTGTACCTTAGTAGTTAATGGCATTGGTTGTATGATTTGGACATTATGTGCTTAAGATGAATTGATGATATATGGGGATATGATATTGCATGTATTATTAGTGTTTGTAATAGTAAAATGATTTGATTTAGTCAGTTTCATTTTCGTAGGTGATCGGTGACTTTCGGAAGTATAGTGATTTTTCTTATATTTTTTATAGTCGGTAAATTGAAGAAGGATGTTATCGTTAAGTTTCGAGTTGAGATTAATTAGTAAATTGAGATTTTATAATTTATTTATGGAGTAATAAGTAAATAATAATTTGGAGAAAAATAATAATAAGTAGTGTAAGTGTTTTATTTTAAGTTATGTATTTATTTAAGTATTTAAGGTAAATAAGTAGTGAATAGTTTTGTATTTTTTTTAAAATATATAAAATATATATAGGAGGGGGGGAGAACAAAATTTTATAGAAAAATATAAAAAAAATTAATTTAAAAAAAAGGGATTTTGGTTAAATGTAGTAGTATAAGAAGTATAAAAAAGAAAAAATATGGATTACAAGTAGGGTATTAAGTAGGTATAGTGCTCATAATAAGATCAATACGATCCCCTAAAACACTTTTCTCTCCTCTCTTTGTTTGTTCAACCAATTCCATCAAGAAAAAAAAAAATTATATATTTTAATCAAGAATCAAGGTGGTGATTCAAGTGTAATCAAGTAAAGATTTAGGTATGTTTTCAATCTAGGCTTTTTGTTTAATCTTTTTATAATTAGTAACTTTAATTGATGGAATAATTAGGGTTCATAAATTTTCTGTAAATTAATGATATAAAACTATATGGGAATGTTTGGGATTCGATTTAGAGCATGTTGGTGTAAACGGTTTAGTTTAGAACGCGTTAGATTGAAAGTTAGGGTTTGGCATAATTTTGTTGATGGCATATTCCACGTGTCAAATTTGAAGAAGTGTTTTAGACGGATGCTAATCTGCTTGTGCATTGGATGAAATCAAGATCGACAAAACTCTTCATTTTGTTGGGGAACCGCCTATAGAGATTTTGGACCGGAGGTTAGGAGTTTTGAAGGTAGTAGATATCACTTGTGAAGTCTCTTTGGATTCAAATGTTTATGGCCCTGAGATCATGATGGGAAACGTGAGTCCTTATGAATGCTATAGTATCCTCGATTGTATGTAGGACGTGCTTTGAACCTACTAGTTAAATTTCGAGACGAAAGTTCCTAAAGGAAGGGATACTGTGACAACCTTGATTTAGCGAGGTTAGTTTAACAATTAGTGTTAACTTGCATGGTTTTATGAGTTTGGAATTATGTTTTTAAGATGAATTGACGATATATGGGTTATGATATTCATGCTATTATAAGTGTTTGTGATAGTAAAAATGAATGATTTAGTCATTTCATTTCGTATGTGATGGTGATTTCGGAAGTATAGTGATTTTCATATTTTATAGTCGGTAAAATTGAAGAAGGATGTATCGTTAAGTTTCGAGTTGAGATTAATTAGTAAATTGAGATTTTACAATTTATTTATGGAGTAATAAGTAAATAATAATTTGGAGAAAAATAATAATAAGTAGTGTAAGTGTTTTATTTTAAGTTATGTATTTATTTAAGTATTTAAGGTAAATAAGTAGTGAATAGTCTTGTATTTTTTTATTAAATATATAAAATATATATAGGGGGGGAGAACAAAATTTTATAGAATAAGAATATAAAAAATTTAATTAAAAAAAAGGGGTGTTGGTTAATTTCTAAGTTATAAAGAAAGAACTAAAAAAAGAATACACATAAATCTGATTACAATTAGGTTATCTATTTAGTATAAATATAAGATCATATATTGTCGCCCTTGTAAACACTTTTCTCTCCTATCTTTGTTTGTTCAAAACCAAATTTCCAATCAAGAAAGAAAAAATATATATTATTTTTTAATCAAGAATCAAGGTGGTGATTCAAGTGTAATCAAGTAAAGATTTAGGTATGTTTTCAATTAAGCTTTTGTTTAATCTTGTTAATTAGTAACTTTAATTGATGGAGAATAAATTTGGCGATTCTAAATTTCTGAAAATTTAATGTTATAAAACTATTATGGTGACTTGTTTGGGATTCGATTTCAGAGCATTGTTGGTGTAAGCGGGTTTAGTTCGAACGCGTTAGATTGAAAGTTAAGGTTTGGCAGGAATTTTGTTGGTCGTGTTGATTGAATGATATCTCAATGATCAAAAAAACGATGTTTTTGGGTTGAATCTTGTGCCTAAATTGAATTTCAGAGAGTCTAGTTTCCAAAAAGTCCGGCCCGAAAGGTTTTGAGGTCAGGAAGTTAGTCAAATAATTTTTGCAAGAAAAGTTGTCAAAACAGTAAATTCGGGTCAGATTTGGGTCTGATTTCGGGGAGTAAAACACCTACTTAAAAGTTGAGTCAAGGCTTGGGAAAAATCAGAGGTCATATTTTATGTGTCTATTAACGCTCCAGCTGAAAGTCAAGTATTCATTAATTGTCTAAGTATTTTTAGAAAAATCAACTTTTTGGTGTGCGTTCAGATCCGAATTTGAGTACTTTGTGATGTTGAATTTTTATAAAATAGTTAGGCTTAATATTATTTTTTCTAAAAAATCACAGTAGTTCATAACCCATTGGGAAGGTAGGTGTAATGAAGGAGAAAAAATTATTTGTGTGATTTAGTTGTTTATTGTGGGTCATAAAAGTGACTATAAATTTCTGCCAAAAAACTAGAAAACAAGAATAAATGATTAAAGGTATTTAGAGTATATGTAAGTTATGGGAAGTATGGTAAGGGGTTTATAATCATATATAAACTAGTAGTCCATTAATTGATAGTTACGTCGTCTTGGGTATTTAGCCTAATCGCGTGTAACATGGGTTTTATTTGTGTTTAGTTGATGTCAAGGATATTGTGAAGTAGTTGTGCGTTAGGTGAGTTTTATAGCCCCTGTTTAAATTATTTTCTTGGGGTAGAAATGATGCAAATGGTTTTGAAATATTTTAATTGCTGTGATTATGTTGTTTAATTGACGCATGGACTTTTATGTTGCTATATGTTATGTGTTAAATGTTATGCGTTGTTGGAGCGAGGGTAACGTTCCTACCCAAAGTTGCGTGCTTTGGATCAGGGGTAACGTTCCTACCCAAATGTTGTGTGCTTTGGTTTCTAGGGTAAGTTCAGACATTATATGAGACATGATTGTGGCGTGGATCGGGGGACGCGTCGTCCCTGTTATGGTCGATTATACGTATGCATGTTAGCTGTATAATTGTTGTAGCTTAACTGTCCATTCCTTGTTCTGTTTTTACTTATCACTCAAATAATTTGATTTAAAGCTTGAATTGGTGTCGAAAACTTATGACTTCTCCACATCCGTTGCTGATGACGTTTTAAGCATCGTGTTTTAGGTAAGCATGTTTAAGGGTTTTGAGCTAAAACTGGCTAGAGGAGACCTGTAGGATTGATATGAGTTTATCTACTCATTTCGTTTCACAACTTATTTTATGGATTTTTCTTGAATGCTATTTGATTTCTTAGGTTTGTGAGACATGTTATATCTTTGTATTAATGAGACCCTTTTTCATTAATGCAAGACTCTTTTGTGTTAAGGTATTGCCATGACACTTTGTGTCCCTTTATGTTTTGTTTTGTGCATGTAGCTTTCTCTAGTGTTGGCACCATTGTGTTATGATGATACCCATGAAGTTACGCCTCGTGTTTCCGCCTTAGCGGGGTGTGACAAATAATACCTTGTTCTGGGGAAAATTGACATATGAAGAGATATATGTATTGTTAACGTTTGGTGTCATGAGGCTTATGCGTGTAAAGAAAGTATGTTATACATTGTATTCGTTGCAATGTTTTCCCTGAGAACTAATTATGTGTTCAAGTTATTTACTTATGATTATTTTAAACTCTATGAATTTCACTCAATAATTTTGTTGACGTTTTAAACATGTTTTATCATGTCCTCACAGGTAACCAAGGATGAAGGCAACGATGGCGTGGAGGTGTCGTGCGTGTGATGATTTGGTGAAAGACTACTTATGTGTTCTTGTCTTTCAAAAACAATGTCTTAATGTGTTTTAAAATAATGTCTTTAATTTGAAACTATTGTGTCTTTCACTTGTTGTATTGGTTGTGGTTATGATTCTTGTGGCGGACCTAATCGCATTTTCTTGATTAATTAATGGTAACACGTGTTTGTAAATGGATTATTTGGGTCGTTTTCTATTTATCTTGGTATATTGTGCTATTCTAGTAACAACCAATATCTAAGATTTCACTGCGCAATCCAAAAAGTGTAGGATGTTTCAGTTAGGTATATAAGTTAAATAATACAACAAATAATTTTCATACGCCATACTAAAATAATTCGCAATGCAATTAAGAAAGTAAAAATTTAGTGAAGTACCTGCATGATGAGTTTAGTCCAGTCAAGAGGAACCAATGCAACGATACCAACACGCTTCCTAGACATGTCCACCCCCTATTGCACAAACATAAAAAAACATAAATTATCTAACACTTACTTTGGAACCAATTATACCGATTTTTATAACATCTATCCAATAACCTAAGAACCAATCATACTGATTTTTATAAATAAGTTTTAATAACTCTAATACCTCTTTGAATTCCACATCTTAGTCATCGATAGAAAAACAAATCCTGATAACAAACTGATAAAAATCACAAACAATAAAACACCCTAATTCATTAAAAACTTTGAAAAAAAATATATGATGGGACTTACTAATGTGGCCTGGAGTAAAGGGGTGGCTCGCAAAAATTTACAAAAACCAAACGCTTGTCGGTTTGGCTATATTGGTCGCGGAGTTATGTTGTGGTTTTTTAATTTATGCATTAGGATTAGTACCGATTGAAACTGTTTGAGTTGTGTGTTTGTTTCTATGAAGGTGGGTTTGATAACTGAGTGGGACGGATGGAGAGGAGGGAGAGAGGATGAAGAGGATGAAGACACGTAACCCACTTTTTCCTCTCCATCTGTTTATCAGATTTAACAATGGGTGACTGTAATAAATTAGCGGGTCGGCTCAGATGGGTCACGACAACATTTATTAAATAGTGGGTTCAGCGCATTAAATAGCTGGTAGAACATTTTCACAAATAAGGCATAAAACCGACGATCCTATTTTTTGTAAGGTTCTATATTGAATTTGATTGGTTAGATTTAATACTAGGTAACTCAAGTTTTGAATCACTTTTAGAAGTAAAAGATTTCTTGCTAGATAGAAATGATTATTAAGTGATAATTTCGTATATAGTCCCAAAAGAAACCATCATATTCTCGAATGTTTTACCTCCAAATGACAAGTTTTCAATGCATGTGTACAATGCTTTTAAAGCATGTGTTGGGGAAATATGAAATTATGATATTTGTTTTGGGTATATATGGAATTGCCCCTGTATTAAAACATTTTTTTTCAATGAAATTAAAATTATTTAAATAAAATGTAAGAGATTTTACAAGATGATGATAGTTTTTAATGTAATATATAAGAAATGAATGCAACTTTGACCATTAGGCTAGTTTGTACAATCATGTTCATACCCTGTATAAAATGTAAAATGAGGTTCGATAGAGAATAATTGAAATTGTATATTCTTAATGACTCTAAAATATATTTTAAACATACTCAATAGTTTGTTAGATGTTTTGATCATAATGCAACATAACAAACATATTTGAACTTGTGTTGAAGCACGAGAGGACTCGATACGCCGAGAGGTGTCGGGGAGGATATGTTTCAAAGATTTATGGTTACTAGTAACTTATGGATTTTACATTATATATTAAAATATAATACTCAAACTACAGTACATGTTTGTCATTATTTCACTTAGGGACCCTTTAGTGTAATATTTTTTTATTGTTCACTAATATATTTACCCACTTTTTATGTTGACAATTTTGTAATATTTGTATAATACATAGTAAAGGTCTAAAAGTTACACCGTGTTTTATCTTGTTTACACTTTCGTCCCCCCCTTTTGTCGATGACAAGGCGAGCGCACATCTGTGCTGGCAAAAATAGTCTACTTTCAGCTATAGACTTCCTTCCGAGCTTTCTACTACAACACCTGTTAAAACTTCTTTTTCGTAAAGGCGGGCACCCCGAGCTTTCTGCTCCCCCTCCCCCAACTTACTGCTCCTTTATGATTATTGTTTCCCCTTGTTTATTTCGCTTCGTTGTTAGCGAGTTCATGGATCAAATTGTTACAAAGACTTATCATACATAAAAAGGGTTAGTTTTGTGCAACATATATATAATTAGTTGTCATACTCCTGTAAACAAAAAACAAGATGGCTGAGAGATCTTCCCAAGGTAAGGTTATTTCAATCCTCGATCTCGCTTTCATCACCTTTACCTTCCCCCATCTCTCTGATCATATTGATTCCCTTGTATCCCATCATCAATGTATATAAACATTCGATCTCCCTTCAAATCCAAAAGAATATAGAACTAAATCCATCTACCGTTCGCTAGATCCAATTTCGTTTCTCGCTCATTGGTTCCTGTTTGTCTTTATTTTGCTTTATTTTGTTCCATGGGTATTGAGTGATTGGCATAGAGGTTTTAAGGGAAGAAGTTTAATGTCTGCAGTATGCTGATCATATCCGCCTCTCTATACGTCCATCTTTGTAACGAATTTTCGGATATCACAACCTCTAAGGTCCTATAGGAGGTTGTAAAGGTTTGGGTTTGTTGTTGTACTATTTACATCACTATATCGGAAATCGAAAGGCAGGAAACGGTTTGCTTTATTCGATTTATCAAAGTCAAAAAAGTTGACCGTCTTGTAGGTAACCTGTGCACGCTATGGATTGGCCGTATGCACTTACATGCCAATGTGGTTCAGTTTATCGTGCCCTCCAAAGCCACTCCCCTCGGCTCTTTTCCTCTGCTAGACTTCTACGGGCTACTGGTGTCTTCTGTCTTTGCATTCAGGATTTTGAGAGGTATCCCTGACATTGTGTAAAATTATTATTTTTTTTCTCCACTGCTTCAAGTCCATGGTTTTAGTGTGATTGGCGTGGTCGATTGTAATCTGTTAATTTTGTTATGGGGAAGTCAAGGACTTCTTCTTCATACATCAACAACTTGATGTTCTTTTATCAAGAATAAAGGTTTTCTCAGAGTGAAAATCTCGCTTGCTTTTGGGGTTTGTGGCATAATGATCAGTGTTTCAGTCAAGGTTAAGTATAATTCTTGAAAATGTTGGGGTTTGCTTCTTGGTGTAACAATTGTGCATATGCTCAGCCGGATGTTTGCGTGTCCTTCTAGGGAGTCGGTTGTGTGGGTCTTTATCTAGAGGGCATTTCCTCTACATGCTTGGTCACGTTCCACTTTTATAAAAATCGGGTCACGGTGGGGCGAGGTGTTGGAACTCGAGGAAAATAAAGACGAATGCTTTGCTCGTAAACGCATATGTATTAAAACTAAGAAAGAGGATAATATTCTTGAGAAGTTTAAAATTATCGTTCGAGGTAAAGTCTTTGTCTTGCGAGCCAAAGTTCTTTTGGCTGGTCTCCTATGTTTAAAGATTTGTAACGACTGACGAATTATGTTCGACATGGACTCTTTGTCAAGGGCGATGTTATTAACATATATGTTGCTAGCAAGCAGGTCTAACCGGATGCTGAAAGTGACGTTGAGGGGGTGTCTGATACATGTTTTGTTGATCAGGATAATGAGTCAGGGCTAAATCATTTGCAGCCACTGTTTCTAAATGCGAAGGAAAAGTCTAGCGACCCTTTTAATCTTTATGATCTCCTTGATAAGCATAAACTTAATAAACAGGACAAATGTAAGGTGAACTCGACGTCAGATTCAAGCATTCCATATCCCCCTGGGTTCACTCCCGAGAATGCTTATAATTTTAGTGATCCCCAAAAGGTTAAAGATGTAGAGTGTCATATGTCACAAAATCGCTCCAATGGTTTTAGCTCACGGATTATGGAGGATGCTCAGCCTAGTAATGATAATTTTCATCCTTTATCTCCGGGTGCAGGCCATAAAAGTAACAAAGGAGGTTCTATTTTGGAGGTGTTAGATGACATGGTTAAGGTTGGGCAATCAATGGGTTTGTTCTTTGTTGGATGGATGTACAAAAGGACATGTGGAGCGTATTATTCAGATGGCAAGGAGATTTTTTCAATTTTAAATGAATTGTTGTCCATTATATATTCCAAGGCTAAGGTCGGGTTTATTCTGTTTTGTTCTTTCCTTGTACCAGGCCAAAAACGCTTGGATCAAGGAGCTAAATTATAAAAAATAGGTAAATTTCTTTATATACAAGAATACCAAGACGTTTGCATTTCTGCATATGGAGATTTAGAGTTTTATGGAGGTAATCATAATTTTGGGTACCTAACCATTAGTAAAGCAGTTGGACAATTCAGGTGGTTATATTATGCGGTGGGTTCAAAGGCATTCTTTCGTAAAGTAGAATCTTTACCTCTGGAAATTTTGTAGTTTGTCGGTTTTGGATTCCTACTGTCTAGCTACATTACTTAGTTGGTCTCCGTTCTACGTCTCCCTAATCCGTCATTAGCCTAACGGTCTTTGTGGGATGTGACATTTCGTTTTCTTCAATCGTTGGAATGGTGATTGTATGCTCATGGGCGATTTTAATGAAGTTAGATGTTTGGAAGATCGTATGGGGTCGATATTTAACGTTTAAGGAGCTAATGAGTTTAACAGTTTTATTTCTAATTCGGGGCTTGTGGAAATTCAGTTGGAAGAGTACTCTTTTTACTTGGTTCTCATCCTTCGGCTCAGTATATTGAGTAAAGTTAGATCGATTTTTTTTTTTTTTTATTACGGAAGTTGTGATATCCTTATTTCCTTATTGTCAGGTGTTTGCCTTAATTATGCATCGTTCGGACATAGACATATATTATTACGGGAGGTGGTTTTCTGATTATGGGCCTACCCCCTTTCGGATGTATCACTCTTGGTTTAATTTGCAATGGTTTGACCATATGGTTCGAGAGACTTGGTCTGCTATCGATCTTAACGACAATAACATGATGGTTCGATTTAAAAAGAAGCTGCAGATCCTTAAAAAGGAGATACGGGTTTGGGTCGTTTGACTTCTGAATAGAAAGAAGTACTGTTCGTATCTTTGGATCTTTGTTCGCCAAATTTGGTTTTATAGACAGAATTTGTGATCAATGGGGGAGTGCACAAATGTCTCTTCTGTCTCGCTTAGATTCCTAACGCAACTACAAGAGTTTTCAATACCCTGAATCCCTATGATGTTTATCTCAAAAGGCTAAGATACATTGGGCGGTCGAAGGTGATGAACAATTCTAAGTTTTTTTCATAGAATCATAAATCGTAAACGTGCGATACTTGGTATTAAAGGTGTTATGGTTGTGGTCGTTTGGGGGGCTCGATCCTGTTTTGTGTTTTAAGGAGAGTTTCGTTTTCACTTTGTCTAACGGCTTTGAGCCTCGATCATTTCATCATTGTTACGCTTAATTTCATTTTCCCTAACTGCTGTCTACCTGGTTTAGGTTCGGGTTTTGAGAGAGGCTGGTTACTAAGGTGTAAGTTGAATACGTTTGGGGCTGTGGTGAGAGGAACTCAAATCTCTTGGTCCAGATGGTTATACGTTGGTTTTTCTTAGAACATTTTAGGACATCATAGGATCAGATTTATTGAAGCAGTTGAGTGGTTCTTTGTTCACTGCTCTTTCACTAGAGGATGCAATTCTTCCTTTGTTGCCATCATACCAAAATCCCATAACCCCAAATTTGTTTCTGACTATAGGCCAATAAGCATTGATAGTACCTTTACAATTGGTTATCACTAAAAATCTTAGGCCAATCGTCTTTCATTGTATTTCAGATCTCAGATCTCGGATGTTGACAAAACGGCTTTTTCTCCCGAATCGACAAATACTTGATGGTCCATTTATCATCAATGATTTATTGTCTTGGTGTAAGAGTAAGAAACAACAGGCCATGGTGTTTAAAGTTGATTTCGCAAAAGCTTATGATTTTATAAGGTGGGATTATTTAGACGAGGTTCTTAGAGCCTTTGGGTTTGGTTTTAAATGGCGATCATGGATTGGTGGCAGTCCTACGTTCGGGTTGGATTCATTCATCCTTGTTAACGGAGCCCGACTTCAGAATTTCAATTCCACTGCGGTTGAAGCAAGGTGAACCGTTGGCTCCGCGATACCTTTTTTATTTGTTATCATGTAGTTCACGCTTTCACTTGTCGATTTTTCCTAGGGTTGTCGACGAGGGGATTTTCACGGGTATTAAGATTGATTCGTCCCTTAATATTTCTCATCTTTTTTTACGCGGATGACGCGGTGTTTATTGGAGAGTGGTCGACGACAAACATTTCTGGTATTACTCATATTCTCCACTGTTTCTCTTTTTTGTCTGTGCGAATATTACAATTTGTAGATAAGTCTTGCATCTCCTTGGTGTAGGTGTGCCTGTTGATAGAGTTGCGGGGCTGCAGCTTCAAAAAATTAGGGGTGTTAGGTTTTGAAAACTCCATTTAAGAATTAGAGTGATGGTAGGTGGTAATTGACCTTCAAAAATTCAGCATGGGATGATGTAATTTGTTAACTTAAGGCTCCGTCTTTCTAAATGGGAAGATTTAAAACTCTTTTGTTGGAGGAGACTGTTACTCTTTTGAAAGCGGTGCTTGGGTCCACTCCCATTTATAATATGTCTATCTATAAGGTGCCTAAGTCTGTCTTACACACGATGGAATCGCTTCGTAGGAATTTCTTTAATGGTGTCCAAGCCGATGAGAGGAATATCACGTGGATTAAATGGCCTAAGGTTCTTGTGTCCAAGAAGTATGGAGGTCTCTTGGTGTTTCAAGTTTCTACGCTCTTAATAGGGCGCTTTTGTTTAAATGGGTTTGGAGATTTATTTCGGCTGAAAAGTCTTTATGGTGTCGGTTCATTAAAGCTATGCATGGTAATTCGCTTCTAAAATTGTCGCATTTTCGTGGTTCTACTTGGAATGTCATCATGCGAGAAGTCTTTTCGCTTAAAGAAACGAGGCATAGACTTGATTTCTCATTGTCGGATCTGTTTGGGAGATGGTTTGCGTACGCAGTTCTGGAATGATGTGTGGGTTTGTGATTCTCAGCTTCAACATTTATTCCCCCGCCTTTTTGCCTTGGAGACTAACAAAGATTGTTCGGTCGCCTCTAAAATCCAGTCTTCGGTTATCTCTACATTTCGACGTCCTGTCAGAGGAGGTATCGAAACTGCTCAGTTAGACCTTCTTGAAAAGTCTATTGAAGGGACGATCTTATCTACTTTGGATGATAGGTGGATTTGGATTTAACGGGAGGGTGTTGTTTTAGGTTAAGATGTGTTGCAACCCTCTTGATGCATTATTTTTTACCAAAAGGATACTCTACTGCGCCACTTAGAGTGGGATGAATTTACTTTCCGATCAAACTAAATGTGTTCGCTGGGCAAGATCGTTTTGGAATGCTCTGCCTTCTCGATCTCAACTGTTGAATCGTGGAGTCCAGATTCCAGACTCGAGGTGTCAGATTTGCTTTTCAGCCCAGGAAGATTCGTCTCATTTATTTTTTAGCTGCTGTCTGGCCAGGGATGTTACCAGGTTGGTGTGTCGTTGGTGGAATGTTTCGTGGTCTCCTTTTTCCTCGTATGCAGACTGGCTTGTGTGGTTTTGGCTCGCAGGTTAAGCTCCAAACTAAAAAAAGATGTTTTTGTTTTTTTTTTTTTTTTGTTGAGGGGTTTTTTATGTGTTTGGTGAGGTATTTGGATGTATAGGAACCAGATGCTGTTTTCGACGCAACACCCTCGTCAAGATGTTTTGTTCGATGACATTGTTTCTCGCTCCTTTACTTGGATTCATTCGAGGTGTAATCGATTTTTAGCTGGGATTGTTGGCTTCAACGGCCTTATTTAATTTCCTTGTAATTCTCCTCTAGCTTCTTGCTAGTTGGTTTTCTCTAATAAAAGTTGCCGTTAAAAAAAATAATAATGAAGGAATGGGAGCAACTTCAAATGGACGAAATACATATAGCAAAAGACATTCGGAAATTAAAGTATGTTAGTCTTGAATTCTTAAGGAGCATAAGTGATGAGAAAAAAAATACAATATAGAAGTATATAATATGGTTCCTAAACTAAGAAAAACTCTTATGGAGAGTGAATTCAATGGAGTCTAACCATATTATAGTATGCTAGAAATCAGCCACATGCAATCCTTGTTTTAAATTCAAAAACTAAACGATCAAACAAAGAAAAATGACTAAGTGAGTTAAGCGATAGTTTAAGATTATGAATAAATATCACTATTCAAAGACGACATAAATAGTGTGCACAAACTCGAGCAGAAGAGATCAATAATGGTTATAATATTCACTAGAGTACACCAAAACTTTAACAAACTAGAACGAATTTGTTCACGAATTAATACACCATTATGTTGGAAGAAATATTAAGATATTTAATCTATACATTCCCTTCATGTTTTGGTGATGACAAACATGTAACTTATAACACATAACGTAAAGTGCTTAACGTTACTGTTGTTCACAAAATCAATCATGCGATTCATCCGACAACAACGTTTCTCGACGTGTCTCAAGTCTATTGTTCATACGAGTTTGCACCCCGACAGTAAAAATTCAGGTTTGAATAAATAAATGTTTAAATTATGTTTATTATCAAAGAATTTTTATTTACTTTCACATTTTTATAAAAATGTCACAAAACATTGTTTTTAACTTTTACAAAAAGACATTTTTAGTTTTTAAAAGAAATGTTTTATTACAAATAAATATTTTGATATATTTTCTACCAAAAACTAGCTAAAATGTCCAGAAAACAATCCCCCAGAAAAGACTGAAAATGAGAGTCCATAGACTGGCGGCCACATTAAGTATATAGGGCAGGTCCCCTTAAGTATTAAGGGGAACTGGCCACCTATTAAGGGGACCGGCCAAAACAAATTTCCCTCAGATTGCCTATAAATACTGGACTATTCCCATTGTTTAACCTTTTGCACATACTTTCTTTCTGTTCTAATCGTTTAGACTCTCCTACGATCCGCTTTGTCATTAAATCTTAAGCATTTATTTCTATGTGATCAGCCTTATTCTCAAGTAAAAGAGAGAAGAAACTTGTGTTATGCATTAGATAGACAAGTATGTAGGCTAGTTAGTGCATCTGTGACATGTTTCTTACGCGATATCACAATGTATAGATCGAGTCTTATGTATTCCAAACTTGTGTATAGTTAGATGCTGGTGATCATGTGTGTTAGTTGTTGGATTATTGGTGTGATCATAGGAAGTTTTAGATAGGATAGGGGTGTTTTGTGTAGTGTGTAGGTTGAGTGTAGTGAAGTTGTGAAGTGAAGAGAAGTTGTGAAGTGAAGTGAAGTGAAGTCGTGAAGTGAAGTTGTATGGTGAAGAGAAGTTGTGAATTGTTGTGAAGTAGTATGGTTAGTTGTGATAGATTGGTTCTAGCTAGGATTAGGATTAGAACCGACATTTTGGCATTGTTGTCGGAAATCGGTGTAAGCTTAGTTGTGTTCGGTTTTCTCTGCCTAAAGGGAGCTTGTTGACTAGTGAAGTAACTCTCGAGTTGGGTACTCGGGGAGTGGAGTAGGGCGAAGAGGTGCTTCGTGACCGAACCACTATAAATCATCGCGTCCGGTTTGCACTTTCTTTTACTTTTCGCTTTACATCTTTATTTACCTTATCGCCTTACATTTATATTTGCATTAGATCTATATGTGTGTTGATTGTTGCTTATATTGTTTGGATGATGATTGTGTCATAGATAGAAGTTAACATTGTGATTGTGCTTATATTGCTATGACATGTTCTAGTGGATATAGATGTATTATTCACACTTATCATATTGCATCTAACTTGATGGATAATTTGATACGAAATATTTTAAGTTTTTAAATGGAAACGTATTCACCCCCCTCTATGATTTCCACAATTGGTATCAGAGCCACGTCGCTCTAATTTTCAAAACAAATGGTTTTAAAAATTGAGTACGATCCATGTATCAAATTACCCATGAAGGGGGATTAAATATGAAAAGTGTTTTGTTTCTTAACTTGTATTAGTTTTGTTGTTAAATACACTAATTATACTAGCTCAAGGTAAAAAATGATGCTTAAATAAGTGTTATATGTTCGGTATCAAGTTCAGAAAGTTACACCTTTTTACAAAGTCAGTAAACAATTTTGAACAAAAAAATGGCAAATCCGAGTGTCAGATGGCCGGCCCCCTTATATTTAAGGGGATCACCTGTCTGATTCGGCAGTTTTTCAAAAACTTTAAAAATTCATATAAAATCAACCGTAAGTCCGTAGAAGTCGTGTCACCCGCCATTTCAAAGATAATTGAGTCTACTTTCATATAAAAATACTTCCAAGTATTTATTTCAAACTTAAGTTAGTTAGAAAGGCAAAATAATATTTATTGTCCAAAACGTTGAGTCTCGTTTTAACGTAATACTTGTATTTTATCTTTTCCTTTCGAGTCGAACATTTCTAGTCGTAGATCGGTTCTAGCTAAGATTAGGACTCGAATTTAACTTAGTGTCAAAATAACGATATGCGGCGTGGTAAACGTTTTTCTCCTCCTAAAGGGAGCTTGTTAAACTTAGTGAAATCTCTCGGTAGGATACTCAGGGAGTAGTAGTAGGTATAGGGCGAAGAGGTGCTTTCCATAGTTCTGATACCACTATAAAATCTTGGCATCTTGGTTTAATTGTTCCTTTCCTTACCTCTTTATTTATTATTCATGGTTATTTAGCTTTATGTTTTGATTTGTTATATTGTTAGTTATATTTTGAATTGGTTTAAACATACATCTCGAAATCTAATTATGTTTGAAAGCAAACTTTAAAATGTACACACGGAACTTGTAAACTATTCAACCCCCCTTATAGTTTCCACAGGAACTTTAGCGAGTTGCTTAGTTAGCATTGTTCGAGCAGTAGCACTCAAAGAGTACGGTTTTGTCTTTTCCACAAACGCGTTTGTTCAGGTGTTGAGCGTTGGAGTGTAGTGTTCGATACATTCTTGAGGGAAAATATTCATGAAGGTTATATTCAAAAATTTCCTGCTTTTGTCTGTTCGAATTGTTACTTTCACTTGAGCATAAAGTCCTCCTTGAACCAGTTTAAGGAAATCGATGAGAACTTTTGGTGTTTTATCTTTTGATCTTAAGAAGTGAGTCCAAGTGTATCTTGAATAATCATCAACAATTACCAACACATATTTCTTTCCATTAAGACTTTTTACCCACATAGGACCACATAAGTCCATGTGTAGAATTTGTAACCGTCTCTTTGAGCTTGGGGTAGTTTAAGTCTTGAAAGACTTACGTTTTGATTTCCCTAACTCACTAGACGAACGATGATGATCTTTGACGATTTTTAATTTAGGAAGGCCAGTCAAAATATCATACTTCGAAAGCAAGTTGATGGTATCGAAGTTTAGATGTGAAAGATGACGATGCCATAACCTTGCTTGTGAAGATGAAGCTTTAGACATTAAGCAAATTAGATTGGTAGTAGATGTGTCTTGAAGAGTGATGGAATAAAGATATGGGCCACGAGAACCTGTGAGAAGATCATTTCCCTTCAAATTACGGATGTAACATGTAGACTTCCAAAAAAGCAACTTCCAAATCTACATCACGAATTGACCATAGGAATAATTAGATTCTCTCAGCCCCTTCGACGTAAATAAACCCTTTTGATAGTAATGTTTCTTGACCAGATCTCATTAACAAACGAATCAGTGCTATTTGTTCATTTCCAAATTTCACGTACCAGAAATTTCTCATAAAATTCTATAGAAGTTGTGATTTCTCATCATGATCGCTTTGAGCACCTAGAGTCAACGATGAATAGTATTATCTCTATAAGCTGTAAAAGAATTAGAAGACAATGGATAATTGGACAAAGTGGATCCCCTAATAGTGTTGGATTCCAAAGTATTAGCATTTCTAGATTTATTTCCTAGAGGCAAACTAACATTTGGTTTAACATTTATTGAACTAGACTTAGGTTTCCATTTATATCCGCGTGGTGTGATCTTAGAGTACCACCATCTACATGTCTTACTAACATGCTCATATTGCTTAATAGTTATGCTTCTAGGTTTCTGGTTAGTGGATTTTGAAGCAACGGTTTTCTTAAGGGGTGTTGCAACAGAATGGTTCTCTTTTTGCTTGGGTTTTCTAGCACTAATAGGCACAACCATGGGCTTCTTAGTTCTAGAATCCACGCCATTAATATAATGAAGAACACACAAAATCTTGATTGTCATTCAACACACATTTTCCATAAGTAACATAAACAAGCTTAACATTCGAGGTATTAACATTCAAACTGTCATTACACGTAGTTACAGACGTGTTTTTATTAGAAAACATAAAATTCCTATGGTGGTCTTCTACTTTCTTTGTCTTCACTTTACTATTGTTATGCAAGACTCTATCTTCTAATCGATTGCTCTTAAGTTGTGGTCTGCTAACACTAGTAGTGGTAATTATTCATGTAGAGAAAGACACGCGTTTGTTAGTTTTCTTAATGTCTTGAGGAAACTTTGTTGTTCTAGTTTGATTTGTTATGGTGTCCATCTTGTACATTCATGGTGCTATGACATTTGTGTTCTTTTGAACTGAGTTCTATTTTTGAGGCAAAATATGTGCATTGACTGGTTTTGAAAAATCCTTCTTTTCAAGAGAATCTGAAAATGGAGTCGGTTTTCCTAAAACTGATTATTTTTTACATTTAAAAGCATTTGGTTGACGAACAACCGATGATTTATCAAACTTAGTTTCCACATATTTTCCTTTCATCTTTGCAATGAGTTTCTTCAACTCACTTATTGCAATGTTCTTGTCTTGTAACTGAGCTTTCAAGTCTTGAGTTTCAAAATATTTGACATTTAGTTCTTGAAATGAGGTTGATTCTTTTTGTTTCCAAGCTTTGTCATTTTTTTTTAATCTATTATTGACTTTGCTTGTGTAAAGCGAGTTCAAGATTAATCGCATGTTGCTGAAGTGCTTCAAAACTTTTTGACATTGTATTTCTTTTTGAAAGCTCATTTTCAAGACTTTGACATTTTTCCAAAGCTTCCAAATAATCACATTGCAAATTAGTAACTTCATCAAGTTTAGTGTACACACCAAGTATTGCATTCATGTGATCAGCATAATAATATTCCCTGGAAAGTCGGTCGATTTCATTCAAAAACTGTGTTTTTTGAGTTTCCAGTTGAGATTTAAGAGAGTCCACTTCATTTTCAAGAGAATTAAAGTATCTCAAATCAGCAACCATTTCCTCTTTCAAACACAAGTGAAATTTTTCTAAATCAGCATTGATTTTTTGAATTTGGGGACAAAAATTTCCTTCGATTGTATTTTGAATGAATGGATCTATATGACCAAAATATGTCCTTTTAGCGATTGTTTGTTTGCAACGTTCCACTCCATCAAAAATCGTGTCAACACTACTTTTAATTTTGAAAAGTTCTTTAGAGCTTTTACACTTTTGATCCCACGGAATGGATTCATCCATCCGTCTTTCTAACAAAGTTGTGTGTTTATTAAAAGACTCCTTTGAATTTTCATTCTTAACAGGTGTATGACTCATTTTTGACCTTTCTGAAAAATATCTTTGTTCAGGCGACTTTTCACGTTGTGGAACGAACAAATCATAAAGATTATTCAAGTTTTTATAATCAAAAGGTTTGATTAAATCACTTAATTTTGATCGACTTTCTTGGGCAAGATGAATCGTTTCGTCAGATTCACGAGCTAACATTAAAGCAAGATTATCATTATAGCAACCTATATCATACATACGAGGATTCACTCTTTGAGCTTTCTTGAGGAACTCAGGTTTTACAAAACTTATTTTACAATTACGATTAAGCAAATTCATTGTTTGAACTGATTGACCGGTTTTGTAAACAATATCATCTAAAAATTTGATTTTATTTTCCAAAGCAATGACTTTTTCAAGTTCTTTTTCTTCACGAGTTTTGTAAACCTTCTCTTGAGCCTCTTTTTCTTGTGACATTATGGAGATGGTTTCTTGATGTGCAAAAAGCTTCTTTTCATTTCAAAAATCTGTTGATTCAAATTATTTATTTGATAAGAATAGTTATTAATTAACTTTTAAGATTCTATTTTGTATGACATTAATTTCGTTTTTTGCTTTTGCACAATCAAGTTCCACCTTTGACATATAATTCACATCATGATACCTATCAAGTTCAGCTTGGAACTTCTTAAGGTCTTTGAACATCAACTGATTAGTCTTTGACAGTTCTTTGTTTGCTTCTTTGAAATGGTTATTTGATGATTCTAAACTTTTATTTTTGTTTTTAAAATCCTCAATTTCACCTTTTAATTTATTAACTAAAGTATTGTTTGATGATTCCAAAAATTTATTACGGTTTTTGCTATCATCAATTTCACATTTTAGTTTTTCAATTAAAGAAGCAAGCAAATCACGTTCTTTAGCAAGATCATCATCATCCTGGTCAACCGTTTCTCCGTTAGTATTCATATCCAATGAATCAGTAGTGATGTTAGTATCACCTTGTTCCTCTAGATATGTGCCATTAACAAATTCAGGTTGCTCAGGATGTTCTTTTTCATTGGCAAACACATTATAATTATCATCATCATTTTGTACCTTTTGCAACGGCTCAGTATCAAAGATGGGTCCAGAATTGTCAGCAGCATCTAGAGTAACTTCTTGAATCTGTGCCATGTACATATAATGTGCTTCTAATTCCTGATCGCCAGGTTCGTCATCAGTGTCATCCCTCCAATCAGCTTGCTCTGCATTCAACTGAAATCCAGCTTCCTCTTGCTTACACAATAACATCTTCTCCTTGTGATAAGCTGCATCCTTTGCCTGTTTTAGTTTATGACATTCCCTTGCTACATGCCCATATTCCTTGCAATTATAACACTGAATCCTAGACTGCTGCACTACCTGTGTACCTACATTCTTCCTAGCCCCAGTAACATAATCTGTCTTCTGATTATTATACCCAGTACCTCTGTTGATTCTTGGAGAATTATCCTGATTTGCTCTACTGGTGTTTGATGAAGTTCTGAGGTTGTTGTTAGTAGGTTTGTTTATTTTCTTGAATGATTGAGAAATTAAAGCCACGAGTTTATCAATCTTCTTTTCCTTTGACAATGCATCATCTTCAGCAACCATTTCAGGTTCTGTATCATAAGTTGGTGAAGGAGAATTGACAATTGCTTTACCTCTGTTTATGGTAGCAGCTTGTTGTGATCTAGTTTAGGAATTTTGAGTGTAGTGATTAGGATGGTTTTGAGGATGGTAAACTGGTTGTTGGTGAGCAATAAGTGCAAGTGGATTAGCAGTACATGCTAGTCTTTCAGCTCTTATCTCGTTGACTTCATTCTGGTGTTGCTTCAGGATGTCATAAAGTTTGTGATAGGAGACAGTCTTCAGCTCTTGACTCTGCTTAACAAGGGTCACAAACCTTTGCCATTCTGGTTGTAATTGAAGTAAGAACTGAACATTCACTTGATGATTTGTAACATCACACTGATTTCTGACAAGCTCATTCATCATCTTGTAGAACCTTGAGTAATACGATTCAAGTGATTCACCATCTCGTGATGTGAATTTTCCAAACTCCCAATATAAATTGGTTTTAAGATCTTGAACATTGATTGATTCACCCTGTTTCAACCTTTCAATAGCTTTCCACATTTCACATGCATTTGGACAAGCATCAATTATGGAGTAGATATCATTATCTATCCCTGTGAGAATTATCTAAACAGCTTCAGCTTTAGCATTCAGTTGATCCTGTATGTCTTGTGAAACATTCTTATAGTTCTCCATGTACCCTTCTATAGTTGTTTCTGAACTACCTTCTGCAACTGGAACAGTCTTCTTAGTCCATTTGAATTTGTAGGGTAGATTCTGGAGACAATAGTGGATGAGTTCATTATTAGGTTTGATGTCGATGTATCTTTTGATTCTGGATTTCCACTGAACGTAATTACCAGGTGCTAACATTGGTGGGCGATCTTTACCACCTGCTTCCATGATGGCATTGTGAAGAGCATTTGATGTTTGAGTTTGAAAATTGTTATTGGTATTTGACATTTTGATAAATTTTGTGAATGGATATCATATCTTAAGTATTTTGAAGTGATTGAGATTGTGGTTTAATTAATGCAACTAACGTTCATGAGATTTTACAAATCTATGATTTAAACCGAGAAAAGACGCGACTTTTACAGGATTTTACTAAATCAAGAGAAAACCGTGAATGTGTAATTGTTTTGAAGTTAAGTGTAGGATATTGGAAATCATAACACAATGGAAGATAGATGGATTAGCCAAGTTTAGAGAAAGAAAGTTAGAGAGAAAAGCTTTCTAGTGAGAGAAAGTGAACTTGTATAATGAAATGACTAACCACCTTTTCCAAGGCATGGAAGAGGCTTATATAGTGGCTTACATAACCGGCCAAAGGCCTTAGCATGGGCTTACATGTTGGGTTTAATTACCCGGCCTAATACCGAATGTCATACGATTAACGATTAACTACGAGCTATAATTAATGGTAAAATACACGGGGTGATCGAGTCTTTTTCTAATATTTAACAATCTCCCCCTAAGGAAGGTCACCCTAGAAAATACTAAATTAAACTCAGCAATCTTCCGATTGTTCTTGTTTAGCTCGTAGTCTTGATTCTTCACTTGATATCTTGTACTTTGATGTAGTGGTCTTTGTCTTGTGGCTTGTGTTTAAACTTGATATGTGATATTGAGCTTTCTTGAAATCATCAGCCAATCTAATCTCAGATCATCAACATGTGATCTTTCACCGTCTTGTGGTTTTGTGTCTTGCGGACCGATATGCTCATACTCTTCTTGGTCTTGAAAACTTGAGTAATTTGTTCTTGACTTTCTTTAACTTTAATACTTGGCCACTTCAATAAGGACGTGTGATATCAGAGTTGCGGAAGCTTAGAAACATATGCTTGAGCTTTCATGATTTTCTTGAGTGTGTTGGTCAAGTATGATAATGCGATAATGAACTTGTCTCTGCCGAAAGAGGATGACATCATCTCCATCTTTATATGAACCTGTAATACAACAGTTAGCAATAAAGAGAAAAATTGTGTTGAAAAACCAGTCGATGTGTTACTTAGTAAAATAGTTTTTGTAACACGTCGAGAGTTTTAAGCTTTTTGTCAAAGTTCATTAACCGTCAATTCGTATACTAGAACAAGTTTGATTCTTGTATAATCGCACCATCGTTTCTTTCCAGTTGACACAAGTTTGATCCATATAGGATCTCACAAGTCACCTACCGAGAGCTTGTTTGATGTTGGCTCTAGCAGGATTTCCATCTTTACCGTGATACTTAGGTATCACTCGGATGTTCTGGCAATGCCACAAGGATAATGCGTAGGACTCTTATGATAATCCTTGTTTTCACATTGTGTGAAGAACAAGTAAAATGGTATAGTGTCCTAATGAGATTAATTGATGATCTCTTGTCTCTAGACTCAATTGTGCGTTTTAGTTTTAGTGATCGGAGGCTGGAGCGGACTGCCACCTTTTCAATATCAACTAACTTGGAGTGAGAAAGTCAATAGATAACGTGTTTACTCTCCGTGAGAAATGAAACCGAAATCTTTTGAGAGATTTTGAGTGGCTAGGGAGGGTTGTGCATTGCATCACTGGGTCCATGACGACTTTTTTCAATGTCAGCAATCATCATTGTGATTCTGACAGTAGATGTATTGACCCAGTTTCTGCCTAAGTGTATGGAGGGCTTTTTTCTTTTCACCCTTTATCCTTACAATTCTTTTTCATTCTTCAACCCCTTCAGTGCTTACCGAGACTTCATGACTAGTACTTTATTGGGTTTGTTCCAGTACTAGCTCCATCTCAGTCGACACTATTCCCTTATTCTTACTTTTACTCCTTTTTATATCATACCTAAGGACTTCTATACTAACTAGTGGATTGTCCCTGGGTAGATCCCTCTGGTTCTGGATGGATCATAGGAACGAATACCTAACCTTACCAACCTTATAACTCCGATAAAATTAAATACATGGTCGGTCTTTTGGTACAGTTCTCCTTGCCATAAAACCATTTGAAAAACTCAATCAAGGTACATGTGATATGAATATCAAAGCTATTAGTATCTCGATTGTTTTTGCTTTTCAAAAACTCTCCTCCCTACAACACATGCATCGATATAAAAAAATGTTTAGCACATAGAGGATGGAGTATACACATGAGTCCTTATAATCACATTTTTATCAGTTTTCATATTTTAATCACATTTTCTCCCCTTATCAAAAATTTCAAACCCTATGATATTTTGGATATCAATTGATTCAAATATGTTTAAAAAATTTGGGAGAAAAATGTCTTGATTATTCACAAGCCGATTAGGGAACATATAAGCTCCCCCTCAAACTATGAGGGTATGTGTTAGTGTTAGGTATAATAATTTTTGAATGATTTTGAGTTTAACGAAAAACTCATGAAAAAAATTTATACATTGACACTAAACACCTAAAGATACACTACTTAATAATCTATATTCACAAGATTATGTATCAGACAGGACCTGAAAATGTTTAAACCGAAAATGACACAGTCATTCAGTCCATGTCAGCAATCTGTAGTTCGTCTCGATACTCTCTTTTTGGAAGTTGTCTTAGCTTCCCCCCGAACCAGCAATCCTTTCTTGAGTAGATTCAAAGATTTCTTGCAAGCCGCATTAAGAAGTCTTGATGTAAAAAGCCCAAATATTCAAAGTACACAATTAATTGAAAACCGTAACACCAAAGTCAATTAAGTCCCTGATAAGCGTATTTCTCCTTACAAGACAGTGATGATATAAATTGAAACACCAAGGTTAGCTAAGTCCCGGATGTCACAATTATTCCCTCTAAATAGCCAAAATGATAATACCTAAGTCAACTAAGTCTCGGATGTAAACATTTCTTCCTGTAGGATACTGACTATCTAAAGGTATCATCATACCTATGTGTACCTCTTTTATCAAATATTTCTACCTTTTTAATAATAAGCTTAGTGGTTGACCGGTCGAGGAAACATTAATTGAATCAGAAACAATCTTCTCACGCTAGAATAAATCTTCTAACAATACTTTCCCCTTGGTATCTCAAATGATGCATACTAAAAATAACAAGATATCTCTTCCCCCATGTGAAAGAAATAGTGCACCTGAAAGTAACAAGTTAAGACACTGATTTTCTTTGCGGTTATGACATTTGTCTTCCCGGAATGGCCTAAAATTAAAGAAGGCTATGGACTCTATCACGTGTACCTGTTGTACCTTTCAGTGTATCTACTCCTTCCCCCTTGATGGTTTCGATACCTCGGAATCAGCAAAACCTTGTACGCACACATACTTGAGATCGTGTTCGAAGAATTAATAAGCTTAAATCTATTCCGTAAGAATCAACTTCAATGCTTTTAAAGCTATAAAAGAATTTCCAAACATTCCTAAGTCTTTTTACAAACTATGAGGTGTTGGCAATATTAGTCGTATGTAGTTTAAAGCCTGAATTCACTAAGTCTTAAATTGAAAATAAGTCCCTAAAGTTTGAAACAAATGACATCTAAAGCCCTTGTAGTTAATATAAATTAACTCCCCTTTAAATTGTTATCCGTCATTATCAAAAACTTTATCTGTTTAATCCGTGACTTATTTGAAAGACCGTTTTAAAAGATTATTATATGACACTTTCTCCCCCTCAAATAATGACCCGTTTTCTATTTAAAGAGTTGTTGTCATTGTGTGAGTGGTTGAATTGTCTTTGAAAATCTTTTTGTGATTACTGAAAACACTGATTCATTGTAAAAACAACTTTTTACCAATAAAAATAAGATTTTTCTTATTTTGACAAATAAATGCACTGACATGTACACTTATTGTAAACAATCAGTATTCATAACCCATAATGCATGGATATGAAGTAATCCATGCCCGGGAAAAATTAATTACCCGTTGTCAGGAACAACTGTCTTTTTGATGACATGCTTTCCTCGGATTGAAAAGCGGGTTGCAGACTGAAATAACTTGTTGGGAATTATGCATTCCTGACTTAGTATCGTTAGTTATATTAGTTAGTACTGCTAGTTGTAATTTGTACTGTCAGTACAAATTACAACTAGCGGTACTAACTAATATAACTAACAGTACTAAAGTTCAGAATGCATAATTCCCAACATCATCCCCTACACATATTGTTGAACTTGTTAACTTCATGTTTCTTTAGTAAACATTCTTGTAGACCATGAGTGATGGTATCCAAACACTCTTGTCAATCTTGATATGATCTTAGATAATTTTAACATCATCAGCTATCCATTTTTATCAGCAACATATCTTCTCAGCAACACAGCAACATCCAACTAAGTTGGCTTTGTAGTTTTTGGCAAACTACCAGCCATTAACGGATTTGATATTCCTTTACCAGTAGCCGTTTGCTCTGGGATAGCCAATTCTTCATTGTAAACAACAAGGTGAATTGATAACCTTATAGGTGTTTAAGTAAACTATCACTATCAATGGAATTGATTTGACTTTACCAAAAACTGTTTGCTTTGTAGACTAGTCAAGCTAATCATTGCATAACATGGTGCATTAAATAACCATATAACTTTTAGCAAACTATCATGCTATACAACATATTTGATTATCTTATACGCATTGAACTGTTTAATCCAGGACTAGCCTCTCTATAACTGTAAGCAAGAGTTAGTTGAGAACCATAGAATTTTAATTTTTGGTAAATTGTCAACCATAAACGGATTTGAGAAGTCTTTACCAGAAGCCGTTTGCTTCTGGACTAGTCAATTCTTGATGTCTGTTAGACATGGTGAATTGAAGACCATTTGTTGTGTGGTGGTTAGCCAACACCCAAACCCTTCTCACTTCCATTCACAGCATTACTCTTCATTAAGCTGTTGCTTAATGAATCTTACCAAATGTAGTGCAGCAGTACTTTCCTCTTCAACCTCCAATCCCAAATCAAGCATTCTTTGCAACAATTCCTTGGAGAGAGGGTACCTTCTTTCAACTAGCATGTAGATGACTGTCCCATCCTTAAGCTCTAGTATGCAAACTCCACAAGCTTCATACAGTCTCCATCTAACAATCTCCCATTCTTGTTGATTGTTCCAGAAATCACCTTGATCATTTTCTTCTGTTGAGGATTCCATCATAATCTTCAAGTCTCCCCAAAGAATCAACTCAATACCTTCTGGTGTGATTTCTGAGTACTGCTTCATCACCAAATCATATAAATGAAACAAATCCTGCCTATCAAAAATATGTAGTACCTCCATTAGATAGTTAAATGCCCTGAAGTGCCCATTAACTCTGTAGACAACAAGGTAATCCCCATCTGGTGATGAAACCTTGTGCAACTTAGAAACAAAAGATTTTGTCTCCATAATCTCACTATCTATGGTACTATCAAATGTAACAATCCTTAGACATTTTCTGTGTTCATCATCACTATCATCATCTGGCTGTGGTCTTGGCCTTTTCCTAGCAATCATCTTCACATGACCACTCTTTCTTTTCTTTGTACCCTGCTCTGTCACTTCTTGTTCAGCAGGTACCTTTGTTGTGTCTTCTTCCCTTGGAGTTTCATTGACAACCCTCTTCTTTAATCTCTTCTTTTTAGGGTCTTTAGATTCTTCATTCATCTCCTTAATCTGTCTCTCATCCTCAGCAGAACCAATAGCAATAAAGTCTTTATCAGACCTTTTAACCTTTTTATACAGAACTTGTATTTCTTCAAAGTTCTTGTTCTTCAAATCAGCATGCTTCTTTCCTCCTACATGCTTCAGATAGGTCATCATTTGGTTTCTTAGCTGAGTTCTTGTTGGTGGTCTGCTTCTGATTGCAGCAACTCTTTGTTGAGCAAGGAACCTCCTTTGAGCAGCAATAGTATCATAAAGAAATTTGGCTCTCTCTTCAACTGTAAATGTTTCTCTCTCTTCCTCTTGAAGCCTTGCAGCTAGAAGTCTATCAGCTTCAATTCTAGCCTGAATATCATCAAAATCTTGTATAAGAGCAGCCTTTGTAGCTTCTTCCTCAGCTAACTTTTTCATTTCCTCTTCTGCTTCCCAATCCTCTTGCACCTTTCTGGCTATTTCTTCATCCTTAGCAAGCTGATCAAACTTTCTTTTAGCTTCATCAACTCCCTCTGACTCAGCTTCTTCCTCAAGTACTTTCTTGCCTTTGTCTTTAGGATCAATTTTAGGAAGAGGCTTCAATGTAAGTACTGATCTTGTTGATGTAGCCCTTGGTCTATCTGAATCTTCAGCATCTTTGATCTCAACACCTTTTTGTTTAGCCTTATTTTGGCTCATAGATACCAAAAACTCAGCAATGGTCTCATCATCTCTGAAAACAGTTGTAGGAGCAGTACTTTCATCTGAAGTTCCATCTTTTGGCTCAACAGTACCTTCATCAAGCTTGTCGGTACTAATGCTTTCCTCAGATTGAAAAGCGGGTTGCAGACTGAAATAACTTGTTGGGAATTATGCATTCCTGACTTAGTACCGTTAGTTATATTAGTTAGTACCGCTAGTTATAATTTGTACTGACAGTACAAAATGTTAGTACTGATCAGATAATTAGTACCGTTAGTATAAAATAGTTAGTACCGTTTATGAGATATGCATGAGATATCTTAGGAAAGGATATGCATGATCTTTATAAGTGTTTTGTAGGGTTTCCTTAGTCTATAAAAGGAACCCTAGGCATAGTTAGTAGATATAGTTCTACACAGATCAATAGAGATCTATTAGCAATCATAGTCTTTGTAATCTGTAACCTAGGCAGATTCAAGTGATAATATAAAGTTCTTTTATGATTCTTAATATTGTTCTTCTTAGCATTATTGATTAGTTTCCGCATAATCAATAGTGTTCAAATCAGTGTTTCATTATTGTTGCTTTAGAATTATCTAAGGGAACAAACCCTTTACAAGTTAAAGGTTAAGATCTATTCAGTAAATGACCCAACATAACTGCAAGCCATTAAGACATGTTTTAAAACAGTTTAAACTTCCGCTCGAACTTCATTTAAAGACCAGTGTCATTATTGAATGACATTTCTAGGTCCGCAAATGTTATCGATTTACAGAAGACATGTCTTGAAAAATATTTTTGGTATTTTCTATTTTTCTAATTTTTATGGTTTTTGTAGGTTTTAAATTTTTGTATTTTGTTTTTGTGTTTAAGTATATACAAATATACATAGGATATGGGAAGACCATCCTTTACTCCTCTTCTCCTTCCTGAAGACGTTTAAGGGTTTCCGGAGTCATACTCTTCATACCAAGCCGCGGGAGTAGAAATTCGAACCGCTCTCTTGGTAATGCCTTGGTGAATATGTCCGCAAGCTGATAATCCGTCGTCACAAAGTACAATTCAACCACGCCTTTCTCAACCTACTCTCGAATGAAATGACGATGTATGTCAATGTGATTGGACCAGGAGTGCTGGACATTGTTACAGCAGAGAGCAATAACACTGCGGTTATCACAATACAGAGGAATCTTATTGAAGGCAAAACCGTAATCTGTAAGCTGTGACCTCATCCAAAGTATCTAAGCACATCATCTAGACATGGAAATGTATTCAGCCTCTGTAGTTAAGATCGCAGTGCTCTTCTGTTTCTTTGATGACCAGCTGACTAATTTATCTCCAAGGAATTGAGCACTTCCTGACGTACTTCTTTGTGTATCTTGACAACCTGCATGATCCGCATCTGCATAGGCCGTTAGTGCCATAGCGGTGTCTTTCGAATACCAAAGTCCCTAATTAATGGTTCCTCTGAGATACCGAAAGACTCGTTTAAGTGCTTCAAGGTGCTTTTTGGTAGGCGATGCCTGATACCTAGCACACATGCACACAGCGAATACAAGGTCAGGTCTGCTGGCAGTGAGGTACATGAGGGAGCTGACCATACAACGAAATCGAGTCTTGTCAACTGGAATCCATAAGGGGTCCTCATCCAGTTTAAGTCGATCCACCATTGGTGTATCAACAGGGTCACACGAATCTATCCCAAATTTCTTTAAGATTTCTAGAGCAAATTTTGATTGATTAATGAAAATGCCTCTGGGACTTTGAGAAACTTGTAATTCCAGGAAAAAAGACATCTGTCCCATCATTGACATTTGGAATTTTAAACTCATCTCATTGGAAAATATGTCACATGCTTTACGGTCGGTCGAGGCAAATATGATATCATCTACATATATTTGAACAAGAAGAATATGTTTTTCTGTTTTCCGAGTGAATAATGTCGGGTCAACTACACCCTTGGAAAACTTGTTGTCCAGAAGAAACCATGACAAGGTGTCATACCACGCCCGAGGAGCTTGCTTTAAACCATACAGAGCCTTCTTCAGATGATAAACATGTGTCGGATGATCTGGATCAACGAAACCCTCTGGTTGATTAACAAAGACTTCTTCCTTTAACTCGCCATTAAGGAATGCGGTCTTGATATCCATTTGATAGATGGTCATGTTCTTACTGGCGGCATTGGCGATGAAGATTCTGATAGCCTCGATGCGTGCAATTAGTGCAAAGGATTCCTCGAAATCAATACCTCTTCTTGTCAATATCCTTTGGCCACCAACCTAGCCTTGTTTTTCAGAACACCCCCTACTCATCAAGCTTAACTTTGTAAATCCACTTGAGAGCTATAATCATAACACAGTCTGGTCGTGGTACTAATTCCCATACTTGAAGTCGATCAAATTCGTAAATCTCGTCTTGCATGGCTTGAAACGAGTAATCTTCAGTCACTGCAGATTTGAAATTCTTTGGTTTGACTTTTGATAGTATAGAGTTGTACAAGTACCACAAGGCATCAGTTGCAAGTTGTTTTCTGGTGGATACCGGTCGAGAGGGATTGCCAATGACATTGTTAAGCGGGTGATCCTTGCTCTATTTTTCGAGATGATGATGTGGTTGAATAACATGAGTGGATTCAGCTGAACTAGCATCCCCGGATGATGATGCCTCAGAACTAGGTTCCGAAGCAAACACGTTTACGAAGGGATCATTGTCAGCATGAGCAAAAGGATTATCTTCAATGATAGTAGATCCAACTACAACACCTTGATGGGAACGTGGAGATTGTAATGCCGAAGATGACGGTGAATGACTTGGAGAAGGTGCATCTTGATCAATGGTAGTAGAAGAAGGTGTACCGACTGAATTGACTGGAACTAGAACTGCTGGAGCAGGAGAAACCAGTCTTTCAACACGTGGAGGATCTATGTATTCATCGAACATCGGTTGGAATAAGATCTCTAGCTCTTTATTTGTTGGGGGTACAGAAGGTGTTACGGGGACTGGATTGGGTACGAGCCCTGAACTTATCTGTCCAGGCATCAGAAACGTAGGTGCAGGTCTTGTATTGAGTTGCACAGGAGACATCAGCTCAGACAACTCATCGAATTATACGTGAATAGTTTCCATGATTCATCGGGTTCTTTTGTTGTAGATTCTATAACCCTTCCTGCTTGGTGCATAACCAACGAAAATTCCAATATCAGCTGTTGGTTGCAATTTTCCTAGATCCTCGCTATCATTTGTAGGGTAACAAAGAGCACCAAAGACTCAGAAAAAAGTAAGGTCAGGCTTCTTTTCATGCACCAGCTCGTATGGAGTTTTTTTATGACGAGTGTGAATGAGGGATCAATTTTGGGTGTAACAAGCAGTAGCAACAACTTCTGCCCATAGAAATATCAGAGCCTTGGAAAAAATCAGCATTGTCCTAGCAGCCTCCACAAGAGTACGGTTCCGTCTTTCGACAACGTCGTTCTGCTGTGGAGTCCTGGGAACTAATTTTTGGTGAAAAAGGCTGACACGTTCATAATATTCATTCAGAACTTGATTAACAAATTTTGTGCCATTATTAGTATGGATGTATCTGACAGTTTTGTTGAGACCGACTTGTATTTGCTTCAGAAATTTGATGAAGAACTTTGGGGTTTAATCTTCGATCTCAAAAACTTAACCTAAGTAAACCTGGAATAGTCATCAACTATGACTAAGATGTATTTCTTCCCATTAATTGTTTGCACTCGCATTGGTCCACATAAGTCCATATGTAGGGTATTAAGAACTTCAAAGTTGGTGTTTTCTGTTTTGGGTGCGTGGGTATGCTTTTTGCTCTTACCTAGTTGACATGCGGAGCAAAGATGATCTTTCTCAAACTTCAATCTAGGTAAACCTCATACTAAATCCTTTCTTGCAAGGTCATTAATGGTGCCGAAGTTTAAGTGGTTAAAACGACGATGCCATAACCATGATTTGTTCTTAGAGGCTTTGGACAACAAGCAGATTGGGGAGGACTTCATCATGTCTTCAACCGAGATAGTGTACAAATTAGAACCACGAGAACCTTTAATTAATTCAACACCATTTGTATCTCGAACATAACATGAGTGCTTCCTGAATGCAACTTCAAGATCAGAATCACAAAATTGTCTGACAGAAAACAGATTGTGTCCAAGTCCTTCCACATAGTATACCCTAGAGATCACACTGTCACCAATCACATAATCTCCATAACCCATGATAGCACCAAAGTGTTGATTCCCGAATCTAACTGTCTTGATGAACTTTTTCACAAAATTCTTGAGCCGTGAGCGATCTCCCGTCATATGTTTTGAGCAGCCTGAGTCCAAATACCAAAGGACGATCTGTACGACCTGCATTTGAAAACAGACAAAGATGGAGAGTTTGAAAAGATGGATCCCTAATTTTTGTTGGGTTCCTGTTGGTTAGTAGAAGCAATAGTAGAATGCAGAGAGGCATCAATTGCCTCATTCTCAGTTGGAGTAGGAATGCTAGTGGGAATTGCCTTGTACTGTTTGGTTCTACGTTGGTATCTAGTTAATGGTTTCTGAGATGTGTGACTTATTTTCTCAGTTATCATAATTTTACTAGTAGGTGTTGTTCTTAAACTATTTCTAGATGAAACCAGTGAAGTTGTTCACTTCTTCCAACCGCGGCAAACGACACTTTCTTAAAAACTTCTGAACCGTAAAAGTGCATTCAAATGGTGCAGCCTTAATGCTAGCGTGATAGCTATTGTTATACGAGAACTAAACCAATGGAGGCAAATGGTTAACCCAACCCTTACTAAAGGTCGATCGCACAATCACGTGCAGCATATCCTCGAGAGTTTTGAATATCTCTCTCCGCTTTGGGTCTCCGTCAGTCTGAGGATATAGTAGTACTCATATCCAAGTTAGAAACCACAAAGCTTTTTGAATGATCCACCAGAAAAAAGTATGGAATGCAAATCTAGGGTCAATGATCTCAATAATATGAGACAAAGGGATTCCATGCCTTCATGACCACTTTCTTTAGGTACATTACTTGCCATTTTCTCTAGGGATCATTTTCCCGTATCGTACATAAGATTGGCAGACTTAGTGAGTCGCTCGACAATCACCCTAATGATGTCCGGAAGCCTTGGTGACGACTTAGGAAGCTTTAGTGACAACATCTATAGGATATTGTCCTATTTTCCATTAAGGTAATTCGGTTCACCAACAATCCAGATGGCTTTGGTGTTCGGACCTTGACTTTAGCACATTCAGACATTTGTTAAGATGTTGGCCTTCATATTGGGCACTAATATAGCATCTTCATTTCTTGATACTCTTGTCAAACCCGAGGTTTAGAAGATTTTGAACTTGAGTGTACTCGGGCTTTGATCACATTCCTCAAGTCGCCATAAAACCCATGTAACCAACTCCTCCATTTAAGCATCAGAGATCCATCCGAGCATGGATCCAACTTTTTTCCGTTCTAATTTCTACTGGATCCTAAGAATTTTTCACAACATACCTCCACATCTTCGTTCTTGAAGTTTTCTTTGGTTTTCGTGCTTCAGTCTGAGCATTCCAGAATTGGTTAGGAAGAACCTAAGCCAATAGTCATCACTAAGGCTCGAACTCTTAATGGTTTACTCCTCTCCTTCCTGCTCAAATCATCAGCAACAACATTTGGTTTCCCTGGGTGGTAACGAATCTCACAGTCATAATCACTGAGCAGTTCTAACCAACGACGATGCCTCATATTCGTCTCCTTTTGATTAAGAATAGTTTTATAGACTCTTTGATCCATGAGACACAGTAACACTTAAGTTCTGTATAAATTAGTGATCTCCAACGTTCAGAGAAAAACTACAACCGAACCAAGTTTTCCAAATCATGAGTTTGTTATAGTGTCTACTCAAGAATTTTTAATTGGCGTGATTCATAAGATTTTACTTTCTCTTTGCATTAATACAATCACACCAATCCCTTATGCGACGCTTGCAATAGAGCATGAAAATCTTCACTTCCCTCAGGTAAAGCCAGATTGGCGCAACTTCACAACTTTTGGCTTCAATAACTGGAAAGCGGCATCACTGCTTGTCCTCACCCAATCAGAACTTAAACTCCTTTTCTCTGAGAGTAAGCATGTACATTAATCTTGGAAAACTTCGAAAATCCTTCGATGAATCATGCGGTAATAACCCAGCAAGACCTAACCAATTTGGCAAATCTCCGTTGGGTGTCTTAGGGAGATTCCCATTCCTTTTATGATTCGATTGTTGGAGGGGTCCACGGTGAATTCTTGACTATCATCACGTTGCTGGAGAAATTGTACTTATGAATCTAAAAATCACATTAGATAACGTTAGCATACAACTTCTCTTTCTTAAGCAAATTCTAGAACTAGCCTTAAAAGATGTTTCTTCATGATCTTCTTGTTCTTGACTAAGATTAAGGAAAACGTCATAAAGAAATCACAAATTTAAACTAAAAAATGGCTTGCACACACGGTTCATGGAGATCAATAAAAACTCACTGGTTGCTTATCGCAAGCCAAATGGCCATAACATGAACTCGTAATGCGACCGATGTTACCATAGTCTGAATGCCGTTTTCCGATTATCCTCCTCTCGTACCCGAATCTGTGATAACCTGATCGCAGTCTATCTTAAGAATAAAATATTGGATCCTTGTAGTTAGATCAAACAAATCGTCGATCTTGGGAATGGAATAAAGATTCTTCATTGTCAGCTTGTTCAGTTACGATAGTCAATGCACATTCGAAACGATCCCATCCTCTTTTTTTACAACAAGACCGAGCTCCCCAAGGTGAGAACTGGGACTTATAAAGCCCTTAGTCAGATAGTTCTTTCAGCTTTCGTAGCTCCACAACTCTTTCATTCAAGGCGCCAAATTGATCATAAGAGTGAACCGTTCCACAGTGCACACCCAGTATCAGTCGATACTTGAAATGCCCACATTGTCGATTCAGAGAAGACCGCGCAAGTCTCAGGAATACTTTTAAAGGAAATCTTAAACAATCCGGTACTATCCTCAAGTCGCTTCTACCTCCGACTTGTCCTTTCCGTTCATCCATTATATTAACAATTGCCAAAAAGACTGGACATACTTTTTACATGAATATCTTGTGTTTTGGTGTACGAGATAATGAGCAGATGAGCCGGATCTCCCCGTTTGCTCTCTTTCACCGTGAACGATTAGCGAGTTTCTTATACCAACAAAGGATACGAACGATCATCACGGTACACACTATGATTGCTTGGGTACTTTACAACCAATCCATCACGCAAATAATAACGTAGTGAAACTACCAAGTTCTAACAGGCATAAGTCAATTTGAATGGTGGTTCAGATTTAAATGTACAAAAAACCCCCTAAGATAGTGATTCAAACCCAATATTCTCAGCGTCGGCAATTCAACTACATAAATAGTGATCTAATGCATCGGGTGATATCAATATTGGGAGCTAAAATGTATAGAAACACAAAAACTCTTATCGCACAAGTATCGAACAGATAGAAGGCATAGCAGTTTTTAGAAGGGGAATGTAAACCCGCTCACGACGTAGGATGTCTATAAGGAGAAGAGTAAAAGGATCGGAAAGTTTGTCCCTGCATGCCCTACCGCATACAAACTTTGGCAGAGCATAGCCACCTCCAACTTGGTTACCACGTTTGTTGATTTTTCTTTAGCTTTGGACAATCCCTCTTAAAATGTCCTGAACACCACACACAAAAGTCAAGTAGGCTTCTGACCCAGTCCCAGTGCCCTTCCTGGTTGTCAACATTGTCTGGCATTTATCCTACTCCTACAGCCACGGGCAAAATCGGCCAACTTTGTTGCATTGTGGCATTTAGGAGCACATGGGACTTTGTGGGGATAGTTTCATTTTAATCATAGGTGTTTTAAGAACCCCCGTAATGGCTTCCTTTTCACCAGTCCCTGCAGTATAAGCCCTGCCAGTGTTTCTGCCTCTTGTTCTGTTGTTGTTGTTCGTTCTGAGTGTTCCTTGAGGATGCCCTCAAACTTCCTTTTACATCTCTGTCTGGCGGTTCAGCAAAAGTACGGATTTCTTCTATCCTTACTCTGTTGCGATATCAACTAGCATCTTGCACATTGTCTTTGTATTAGACCGCCACAACACTCCCATGATCATGTACGGGAAGACCACCGACATATTTTTCAATTTATCAGATTCTTCGAAACATCCTCCGTACAAAAAAGCTAATTTCCTAAAAAGCCGTATTCGGGTATAACTTGTCAATTCAGTACCCCATCACCTTCAGATCTCAAATCTCTATTTTCCAGTTTCTTCTTGATTTCATCTCAAGGACAGTATTTGTCAGTCATCATTGTTCATAAGTGTTTTTCCAATGCATACCGTAAGCGGGCATCATGACCAAAGCCTGACTTGACATGAGTGTTGCAGCCATTTAAAGCAACTGAATGAGAGTGAAGTAGCAAACTTGACTTTTATTCTCAACTATACAATTACGATGTGGAAAAACAAACACTCCTTTCTTTCAAACCATATAAGATAGACCGGCAACCTCCTTCTGATGCCTTTAAAGTTTAAATGGTTTGACATTGGAAAGTCAGTGTTAAGTACATTTCCACGGGCAGAATTCGTTTTTGTCCCTTCTAAACATCTCGCCTTCACAGAAAAAATCCTGAAATATGCTATCATCGCATTCGTATTTCTTCACCACGAGCTGCCAGGAAAGCGGCAAGTAACTCGCCTTGGTCAATCCATTCCTTCAGTTGGGCATTATTGACATATATGTGCGGGGGTTGTGGTTTGTTGTTTTCTGAGGTTTTAACCCTCGTGGTCCTTTTCTTTGGTGCCATTTTCTTCAAATGACAAGAAAATATAATACCCGTTAGATTTCACAAAATCATAACCATGACATGACATATACACAATAAATAAAGAGAGATTACAACACACAGTGAAATATACAACTTGTGGAAAACATAAAAGGGTTGAATAGTTTTACCGCATTATTTGAATTAAATGTTTAAAAATTTGTTTTGTAAAATTTTTAGATATCGACACTTTTTTTATGTGAATTCAACACTTGCACACTGTATGAAACAATATACATATCAAAACAATCAAATAAAATGATATGAGAACGTAATGTAAGACAAGAGATAAAGGTGAGTTAAGAACAATCAAACCACAACGCAAGATTATATAGATGTTCGGTAACGAAGCACCTCTCGCCCAACTACCACCTCCCCGAGCACCAAACTCAGAGTTTTCTTCTTACATGTCAACAAACTCCCTTATGTCGGGAAGAATAGCCGTACACAACGTTGCTTACACCAATTTACGACACAAAGCTAAATGTCGAGTTCTAATCTTAGCTAGAACCAATCTATCACAACACAACTTCACGACTTGTTCACAACTTCATGACTTCTTCACAACTTCATGACTTCTTCATAACTTAACTTCACCACTCTACTTATATCACAACTATCTAACCCTACTTGGTAAGATCACCACTAATTAACTATACTTACAAAGATCCCCAAGATCTAGCTACTACACATAAATATCAAATATACAATTGATTTACAAATATGTGATATGGTTGCAACAAGATTGCAATACACACTTGAGGTGTAATACTTCTTCACTTGATGATGAAAGTATTCTTCTCTTGCACTTGAGGAATTAAGCTTGGATCACTTGGAAACAAAGCTTTATGATTAAATGATCAAAGTATTTTAGAGAGGATATGTGGGATGTTTTGAGCAGAAAGAATGAGTGCAAAAGGTGAGAAAATTGTGAGAAAAAGTCCAGTATTTATAGGACAAACTGGGGGAGTGTCTACCTAGGGGAGGTCCCTTTAAATAGGTGGGCGGCCCCCTTAATTTTAAGGGGGGCGGCCGTGTATTTAAGGCGGCCGCCCAAGACTAGGGCTTCCCCAGTTTGTCTTTTGTGTAGGGGGGATTTTTTGGAACTTTTCTAGCCATTTTAGGTCCGAAAATTTGAATTTCAAAATGTTTATTTTGAATAAAACATTTCTTTTAATTGTAAAAAATGTTTTGTAATGTTTTAAAAATGTTTACAATATTTTATAAAAGTGTGAGGTTGAATAAAAATTTCCTTTGATCATAAAATGCATTAAGCATTTATTTATTCATACCTTTAAGTGATGTATTTGTTGAAATGAGAATTTACTACTAATTACTTGTTTACGTTTAATTTTAACGTAGAACGTTTTTATATTTTATGATTATCAAAACGTAAAGATGTGAAAAATATTAGTAATGGTATTTTTTAGGCATTATATTTTATCAACAATCTCCCCCTTTTTTGATGATTGCAAATTTAAACTCATTAAATGTAAAATTATATTTTAAAACAAGTATTAGTGAGTTTTCATGTCATTTCTCCCCCCCTCTGTTATTAGATTCAAAAAATACATCGACGAGAATTGCTAGTTAAATCGATTGAATAAATGCCTCCCCCTTTTATGTGTGCTCCCCCCTCGATTATCGAGGGCACCAAGGAATCAAGCTATTGTTTCTTGGCTACAAAACGAGTTAGAACAATACAAATATTTCTAACATGTAGCAAGAAGGAAAAATATGGCATACTAGTGCAACCAACAATAATCATCCATTGAAGTAAAATAGTATGTGTGAACCACACTCAAGGATACATAAGGAAAATAACATGCTAACATTCATGAAAATTTTAACTCCAAAGAGACCTATAACTATGTAAATCTCCGTAGGAACCTTCTGCTATGCAAAATGGTAGATGGACAATTATTTTTGAGAAAACTAAACATATAGTAATTGTTTAGTTTGGTTGAAAGATGGTGGAGTGGAGGATAATGGTTGTTGGTGGTTGTGAGATCATATGTGCCAATATATGAACAACAACATATATTGGAGTTCAACTCTTAAACCAAATATGAAGTAACGATAGTGATATGCAACACAAGCATGAATCTCCTGTGCCTAAGAAGGTATCAAAGAATGGATGAACCAAAGATAGTTGTGAAGGTGAGGAGTATCAAAATGGACAATCAAGTTGGATGATTGGTGAAAGGGTGAGAGTGATGTCTTATAGAAGTTATATTTTCATCATGAGTTGGAGGTGAATTGAGAAACCACTTGAGGAGGAGAAGTTGGTGAGATTAAATAAACATTGGGGTGAAAGTGATTTTGATGAGGTTGGTGATTTGGGTAAAGTCAATTGAGAATGAGAAATAATCTTGGTGAAGGTGATTAGTAGGGTGCATTAGGAGCACTAGGATGATAGTTGAAGTGAGGGATGATGGAGTTTTTGTGTCCATCATGTGGTTAAAATCCATAAACAATTGTTTTCGGTGAATGATGTTGAATTTTGGTTTCTTGGAGTGCTTATGGAAAATGGATGTGCTTTAGTATATTCATGGAAGTTTGGTAATGGTTTAATGAATAGATGAAGAAGAAGTGGTGTTGTAGATGATCATATTGGGAGGGAAATATGATAGGAAATGTTTGATAAATGGAATGATTTTTGAACTAGTTTTAAATTATTGCCAAATGTGTCTAAGCATTATGGGCTAAGATAGCTGAGACTAGGTAAAACATGGTCAAAAAGCATAAAAAATATTGTTTTACCCGTGAAATACTAAGGCGGTCCCCTTAAATAGGGGGCAGTCCCCTTAAAATTAAGGGGGCCGCATGTGTTGAATTAAGAGGGCTGCCCTCTGTTGGTTCCATTTTCACAGAAAAACGATTTTTCTTAGATTTTTGTAAGAGTATTTCTGTTTTGGTAGTTTATTTGCAGCAAACCCTATTGAGTTTTATGAGCATATTTAATCATATAACATGTAATAAACACATTAAATTATGAAACCAAAGTGGCACAACTAGTTGATTTAATAAAACAACCAAATGTTTAAGTCATCATAGCAAACAAGTACCTAAAAATAACCAACACATAAGTCTTTCTGAATACATCGGATGATCACCACACAAGTTGTTAATAACATACACATAATGAAGTTAAAAATTGTCTTAAACTACACTTAGTCATCTAGCTCACTTTAATCCTATGTCTTCATTTCTTCTTCTTGCTAAACACTCCTTTTAGTGCCTTTCCAAATGATTTGAAACCTCCGCGCATCTCCTTATGCATTTGTTGCGTTTGGTTGAGCAAGACGATTTATCGTTCAAAGAGAGTTTCATTGGTTTGTTCAGAAGCGGAAGGCATTTGGTAGTTTTGGTAGTTGAGAGGATCAAGAGAGTTAAGGTAGGTGGTAGGAGATGGAGTACTTGCACGAAAAGTTTGGACATTATCATCATCATCATCATCATCGTGTTGATGAGATGACGTGCCTTGATGATGAGAAGATGAAGAAGATAAGGAATGACGTGCCTTGCCACGATCACTTCGAGGTCGTCGAGTTTGTTTTAAGGCAAGAGGACGCATGACTCTATCAACAATGTCATAAATGCCATTGTCAAGATAAGGATATGTTTCCATGCCATGTCGATAAAGGCAAGTAAGAAACATGCCATACGGAAGATTAGCGGTTGGAGTATATCTAGCACATTGGATTCTTTTGACGAAAAAATAAGCAAGATTGTATAGTTCTTCGGCAACAACACAATACAACATGTGAGCAAGATAAGTGGGAAGATGATCTCGATGTCCTCCTTGTCCGAACACATTTTCTCTAATGAGCTCTTCCTATTGCTTCATGTTGAGGCTTAATTCTTTGGTGAGAATTTGATTTGGATTGAGAGATACCGTCTGCCTTTTAATGGTACGGTCTACCATGACACGTTCCAATTCAAGAAGTCAACGAATGTCGTCGAGAGTTGAAAGATCGGTGCAATATGGTCCCTCGGTTTCTCAAGAATACTCAAGAGATGCAAGATCCCATTCGTTTGTTAAAACGGCTTGACCATTGTATGGAATTTTGAGAATTTGACCGAATTAAGCGAATGTAAGAGTTATGAATTCGTGTTGAATCATAAAGGAGATAACAAGGTAACCATTTTCATCGGTTTGTACCGTGACTTGGCTATAGAAGTCTAGGATAAATCTTCGAACAATCGGTTCGTTGATTTGAAAAAGACAATTGAAACGAATGTTAGTAAAGAGACGCTTGATGTTGTTGGATTTGTAGTAAGCTTGATCAACAACACGACCTTCGTGAATGTTGCGGTTTTCAATAGGTTTGTAGAATTGGGCAATGGTAGGTGAGATGCCGAGAATTTTGGATACTTTTGGTATGTAGGATTTAGTGAGGGATATATCAGTTGTAGTAGCTTTCGGTATTTTGTCACCTAAATAAGTAATAAGTTTTGGTATTTTTATTAAATCACACATATTTTTAGGATTCCAAAACAATTAGAAATGTAATTTTCCAATTAAAAACGAAGAAGTTATGAATTACGCGAGTTTATATACTTAAAATGTATAAAAATACTTTTATAAAACTATTATTATAAAGTTACTATTCATCTCAGGAACATTTGTTTTTGTAAACCTCATAAATAAATAGAACTTTCAAATATGAGATCGTGCTCGAAAGAATTACTAAAAACGGAGCTAAAACGAATAAAATACGGCGTTTACGATAATTAAAGTTTATAAAAGTAATTTTATAAACTATGAACAGTAAAATTTACTATTCATGACAGAAACATATATTTTGAAAACATCAATAAATTGATAGAACTTTCAATAACGAAGACGTACTCGAAAGAATCGCTAAAAACGGAGCTATAACGAATAAAATACGACATTTACGGGTTTTACATTAATTAAAGTTATAAAAATAAGTTTATAACTTGTATGAACAGTAAAAATCACTGTTCAGCAGAGGACTAAAAATATGAGATTGAATACATGCTAAAAGGATGTCCTATCTTTTTGGCAAGTGTTATTACAAAGGAGATTGAAGACAAATCGGAGAAGAAGCGACTTGAGGACGTACCAATAGTTTAAGATTTTCCTGATGTATTTCCTAAGGACTTACCGGGTCTTCCTCCTACTCGACAAGTGGAATTTCAAATTGATTTGGTACCTGGTGCTGCACCTGTAGCACGGGCACCTTATCGATTGGCACATTTTGAAATGAAAGAGTTGTCGAGTCAACGAAAGAACTAACTGAAAGGCTTTTATAAGACCTAGTTCCTCACCCTGGGGAGCTCCGGTCTTGTTTGTCAAGAAGAAGGATGGATCGTTTCGAATGTGCATTGATTACCGGGAATTGAATAAACTGACGGTGAAGAACCGTTATCCGCTCCCAAGAATTGATGATTTATTTGATCAGCTTCAAGGGTCGAGTGTCTACTCGAAGATCGACCTAAGGTCGGGTTATCACCAACTGAGGGTTCGAGAAGAAGACATTTCGAAGACCGCTTTTAGAACCCGTTACGGCCATTATGAATTTCAAGTTATGCCATTTGGTTTGACAAACGCACCTGCCGTATTCATGGACCTTATGAATCGGGTGTGCAAACCATATTTGGATAAATTCGTAATTGTCTTTATTGATGATATTCTAATATATTCGAAGAACAAGCAAGAACACGAAGAGCACCTTAAGTTAATCTTAGAGTTGCTTAAGAAAGAGGAGTTGTATGCCAAATTTTCCAAATGTGAATTTTGGATTCCCAAAGTACAGTTCCTCGGTCACGTGATTGACAGCCAGGGTATTCACGTGGACCCTGCCAAGATCGAATCCATTAAAGATTGGGCATCTCCTAAGTCACCAACGGAGATTCGTTAATTTTTAGGTCTTGCTGGGTATTATCGAAGATTCATCGAAGGATTTTTGAAGATTGCCAAACCAATGACCAAGCTCACTCAGAAGAAGGTCAAGTTTGAGTGGGGTGCGCGACAAGAAACAGTGTTCCCAACTGATGAACAGAAGTTTTGTGTAGTGCAACAAATCTGGCTACCAGAAGTGAAGCGAAGACACTTTTTATCATATACAGCTATGCTTCGATCCAAAGGTTTGGGCGCTATGTTAATGCAAAGAGAGAAGGTGATTGCTTATGCATCACGCCAACTGAAAATTCATGAGAAGAACTATACGACTCATGATTTGGAACTTTGGAGCGGTAGTATTTTCTTTGAAACTTTAGAGACACTATTTGTACAGAACCAAGTGTACGGTGTTCAAGGATCACAAGAGTCTACAACACATTCTTAATCAAAAGGAGCTGAATATGAGGCAACATTATTGGTTAGAATTACTTAGTGATTGTGATTGCTAGATTCGTTATCACCCAGGGAAAGCAAATGTTGTACGCAGTCCCTTGAACAGGAAGGAACGAGAGCCACCATTAAGGGTTCGAGCCTTAGTCATGACTATAGGTTTGAATCTCCCTAAAAAAAATTTGGATGCTCAAACTGAAGCACGGAAACCAGAGAACATCAAGAACGAAGATGTTGGAGGCATGTTGGTTGAAAATTCTAAAGATCTGGAGAAATTTAGAACGGAAAAGTTGGAACCCCGTGCGGATGGAACTCTATGCTTCAATGGCAGGAGTTGGTTACCATACTATGGTGATTTAAGGATTGTGATCATGTACGAGTCCCACAAGTCAAAATACTATATTCATCCGGGTTCTGATAAGATGTACCAAGACATGAAGAAGCTATATTGGTGGCCTAATATGAAGGCAAACATCACCACCTATGTTAGCAAGTGTTTGACATGTGCTAAGGTCAAGGCTGAGCATCAAAGGCCATCAGGATTGTTGGTACAACCTGATATACCTCAATGGAAGTGGGAGAATATCACTATGGATTTTTGGTCACGAGCAACCTAATCATCCAAACTACGACACAATTTGGTTAATTGTTGACTAACTCACTAAGTCCGCAATCTTTGTACTGATGAGAGAGACTGATCTGATGGATAAACTTGTAAGAATGTACCTAAAGGAGGTGGTCACGAGGCATGGAATACCTCTCTCAATTATTTATAATTGTGACCGTAGGTTCGCATCAAATTTCTAGAGGCCACTTCAGAATGCTTTAGGTACTAGTCTGGAAATGAGTACTGCGTACCATTCACAAACAGACGGATAAAGCGAGAGGACTATTCAAACTCTTGAGGATATGTTGCATGCTTGTGTAATCGACTTTGGAAAGGGTTGGGTTAACCATTTGCCATTAGTCGAGTTCTCATATAACAATAGCTATCACGCTAGCATCAAGGCTCACCATTGAAGGAAAAAAAAAAAAAAAAAAAAAAACACTTAATGGTCGAAAGAGTTTGTTCACCCGTTTTGTTAGGCTGAGGTTTGGATAAGTTTGAACACACTGTGTCCCATAAATATTGCAAGAAACAACGTGAGTAATAACAATCAAAATCAAGCAGAGAATGCAAGCTGCTCGCAATCGACAAAAGAGTTACGCGTACGTTGGACTGTTCAAGGTGTTGTAAAAGGTTAGATCCGTTGCATACAAGCTTGAGCTTCCACAAAAGCTGAGCAGGGTACACAATACATTTCATGTATCCAACTAGAAAAAGTGTCATGCCGACGAACCATTAAGCCGATCGTTTGGATGGACTACATTTATGATAACAAGCTTTAATTGTCGATGATCCTAGAAATCCTGGAACCGTAAAGTTAAACGGTTTGAATCAAAGCCGCACTCCACTAGTCAAATTCGATGGAACACCAGGATATGTCAGATTCACCCCCATGGGAACGCTAGATCAAATTCGGAAGAAATATCCACACCTCTATACAAAGACCGCATCATCGTCAAGTGCCGCGTCTTAAAGACCTTTCGTACACAGCTGACTTAACGGGGGGAGACTATAAACCACCCCGTGTTTTAGGGTCATTGACATCGTCAATAAATGTTTTAAGTTGTTTTCAAGGGTTGGTTAAAGGTTTACAAGTATTGCAAAGTTAGGGTTTCACTTGGAATTAGGGTTTTCAAGTCTTGCAAGTTAGGGTTTGGTTGTTAAATAAGGATTTAGCTTTTGTTGATCATCATCATATATCATACTAAGGTCATCTAAAACTCTTTATGTGTTTTATATTTTATCATTACTGTGTTTTAGGTTCTTTATTGCAAAAAACACATTTAGGCTGTTAAACATGTAAAAAGAAGTTTTTAACTTGTGATCATCATCTTGTACACTTTTTCATATGTTATGTGATTTGGTAATATCATGAAATAATAGGATTATAAGTATTGAAACATGTTCGTTAAGTGTAAAAATGTAATGGTATAAACTATAAGTAAAAGTTACTTTAAGGAAAGTTTATTGATTTCATGTGAAGTATAAAGACTTGTTAATCTAGAACATCATTTACTCAAGTGGACATATGATGGAAAAATGGACACTATTATAAATGTAAGAACATATAATTTAAGAATATGAAGATTGTGGTAGTTTACTAAATAAAAAAATGTATATAAAAAAAAAGTTTAAACAAATAAACTCAAAAAATATTTAGAGGACTGTTTTGGCTGAATTTTTTAGGCAATGAATTTTAAATTTTATAAACACACTACATCTCATGACGATTCGAAAAGTAAGAAACTCCGAAGAAACTTATTAATAACGAAAAAGATACTAGTTTTACGGAGTTTTTACGATAATAACCGGAGTTTATATAAAGAAATTTTTATAAAAACCTGTTAAAGAAATTCTACAACAGAAGGTTTGGTATTTTTATTAAAACACACATAAATTTTAGGATTCCAAAACATAAGAAACGTACTTTTTCAATTAAAAACGAAGAAGTTATGAATTAAGCGAGTTTATATACTTAAAATGTATAAAAATACTTTTATAAAACTATTTTAATAAAGTTACTGTTCATATCAGGAACATTTGTTTTTGTAAAGCTTATAAATAAATAGAACTTTCAATTACGAGATCGTGCTCGAAAGAATTAATGACATGACATATACACAATAAATAAAGAGAGATCACAACACATAGTGAAATACACAACTGAATTGAAGTTAACAATGGTGTAACTAAATCGACATTCATTCATAATAAATTCGATTACAGACATGACATAATACCACCATTCCATATATCATTGGAAAACATACATGATTGGTTCAGATACAAAATGATCACAACGATTAGGTTACAAGATAAAATATACAACCTAAAGCCATACTAGCCGGGAATTACCCGTAATACTTAGTAGGTTGTACAAAATAACTAGCCATAACATGATCTATGAACTGCTACTGGCCTCCTCCGGTGCATCGGGCTATGTAGGACCTTTAGCGGGTCCTTGCTGCCTCTCAAACTTTGTCATCTGGGTCTGAAGCCTCTTCAGCAGTTTTAGTGCCTTAATGAACTATGCATGTCTCCTGTGGTCTGCTGCCAGCATCTCTGTAATCGCCGCCTGTCTCCTGCGGTCCACTGCTTGTAACTCTATAATCACTGTCTGTTGTGCTACCACCTGAGTACGTAATGACATAACCTCTACACGCGCAAGGTCACTCGCATCCATAGATCGTCCCCAAGCCTCTCGAGACATCCTAGCCTCAGCCTCCATGACCCTAGCAGTACGAGCATGTGCACGCCTATCCCTATACATCATGTTGAGCCGACCAGCCATCAACTGTCGCTCAGTCTGCTCATCATCCAACCTCGTATAAATCTCGTTTGTGTCTTGCCTAACCCTAGTGGTAAACTCTATCATCCGTTGACCCAACTCTGTGTCATCTGTCGCTGGTGCCCCTGGCATGTCTACCAGCATCTCATCTAAAGTGTCGGTGATCCCATAACCGACATCTCTCTCTAGATCCTGCATAATCTCCCTGTTCGTGGTAGCAACAAAACCATAGTCCGCCCTAAAACCTCTAAGAGGTCTAGCAGGGGGGCAGACAAGCTCTCTCCTACCTTATATCTCAGACCGAGAGCGATACCTAACCTCTTCTGAGGCGGTAAGGTAACCTCGGGTCTGTCTGCTCTACGGTCAGTGAAGAGTAGATGCAAGGGTTGTGATGAAGTAGGTAGCGGTATGGGTAGAAGTGGTGGTGTCCCTGATGATGGTGCATCTGATCTGGTGTGGGAGCGTATGATGGGTGGTGGTAATGGTAGTGAATGGGAAGTAGATGGGGCCTCAGCTCTTAGTCGGATCATCGCAGCTCGATAACCCAACGAAATAATAGGACTAGCAGGTGGTGGAGATGATACAGGTAAGAGTGGTGATACTGGTAGTGGTGATAGTATCAGGGGTAGTGGTGGAGAAGGAATATGAGGCAGTGTTGATGACCATGGGGAAAGTGGTGATGGTGGTGGAGTAGGTATAGCAAGGAGTCTGGAAACCTCCGTATCAGACCAAAATATTGTAGGTGGCTCGTCTCGGATCGATATCCTAGCAGTAACCCGGTATGCAGGATGTGGTGGTGGTGTGGCCGCAAACTCATCGGTTTCAAACGGCTCAGTCTCCTCAGTAGATGGGGCATGATCAACAGCTAGTAAAGCAACAACTGTAGAGTCGGCAGGAGCTAGATACTCCTCCTCCTACTCATCCTCCTCAATATCAACATCATCATCCTCGTCATCATCAGATGACTTATCCTCATCATCGCCATCGTCTCCTCCGTCACAGGATAATCAGTAGGATCCTCCTTAGGGTCCTCATCATCATCCTCCTCCGGATCCTCCTCAGGATCTGACTCAGTAACATAGCATGGCGAATCAGCAGTGGGTGAGAGAGCAGTAAGTAGGGGCTGCTCCTCAGCTGGGAGTACCTCATCCTCTGGTGGCATGAACTCTGGATAAATCGGCTCTGGAACAAAGTCTGGTGAAGGTGGGTACTCAGGACCCGGCACATAATCAGGAGATAGCGGGGCCTAAAAAGCAGCTACCACATATGCATATGGATCCTCTAGCATCACGGGTGGTCCATCGACCCTGGAGATCTAATGTCTGACAACCCTCCAAATGGACTGGACACAACAATGTATGTAACCGTGGAATCCTCATAATCTGACATGACAGTATCTGAAAATCAAAAATAGCTTATATTAGTATTTAATATAAGACTCTTATAGTAATATACATCTATATCATAACATGTATATCAATCCTAAATGCATCTAGTCTTAACCAACTAATGCAACAAGTAGTGTATGTATATATGTCCCGTGAAAATCCCTTTGTATGAATGCAATGTTTGAAAACGGTTATAGTCCAGCAAAAACATTTGACCTGGTTCTCTATAACCTTGGCTCTTGATACCAATCTGTAACACCCCCAAATTGGGTCGCAGCGGAATATGGGTTGGGGGTGGTACTTCATAGATCAATAACACAAGATATATATAAGAACGACCATTAAAAGCCGTTTAAAACTGATACATTGGATTTAACAAATTGTTTGTTACAAAAGCCCGAAGCTTCACTTGTTCACTTGTTCAAAATACAAAGATTTCTAGCCCATAACAGATATACAAAATGTAATGCGACAAAATCTTTAATGCATGACATCCAAATCAAAACCACCAATGTATCCCTTGCACCTCGTGCCTTATTGATCCCCTGAAAAACATTGCTTAAAACGTCAACATATTGTTGAGTGAATTCATAGGTTTATAAAATGTATAATGTAGGACCGCAAGATTTCCCCATGATAATGCAACAGATGCAAACATCATAAAATGTAATTACGTTTTCCTAAGCTCATGACACTGAAGCTCGACATGTATGAAATGCAATATAAATTGCCAATATTGCCCGTGATGATGTTCTAACCCGCAACATCCTATGTCCGACATGGTATACGTTCGTTGTCCGAAAAATCGGCACAGTGAGCATGACTCACCCGAACGGGGATGTCAATCCCAAATAGATCTATTTATAACATTCGCGCTCACAATAGTAATTGACAGTTCATGATAATGGGCTCAGAGGGTTATCGCTACTTAGGCAAACACGTAATCGTAAATGTGAAATGTCCACTTGCGTCCAATTGTAAAACATGCATATGTTTCTCACCCTAAAACTTGTAAATCATTAAAATGTAAAATGTGGGGCTATGAACTCACCTTGAGTAATGAATATTAGATTATATCACAGAAAATGCGTCAGATAAACGCCGAATGCAACCTAATCCAATATAGGCCGTATAAGTACTAAGAACTTTGATTAACTACTACCATATACAATTCTATATAGCTACATCACCATCTAATCGCGTTTGTGAAATCATATTTATAAAGTTAAAACGTTTATGAATATGTCAATAGTAAAAACGACGCAATTTCTTCGTTTTAAGGCCGTTTTTTACGTTTCTTATGTCCACGCTTTCATATTAAGACGAGTTATCAAAATATTACATTTTCAATATTTGAGTCCCCTGATGAACAGTGGTTTTTACTGTTCATGACAGTTTATAAATTTATTTTTATAAATTTAGTTATCGTAAAGCCCGTAAATGTCGTATTTTATTCGTTTTAACTCCGTTTTTAGTGATTCTTTCGAGCACGTCTTTGTTATTAAAAGTTCTATCATATTAATGATGTTTTCAAAATGTTCATGTCTGATATGAACAGTAACTTTTATAAAAATAGTTTTGTAAAAGTATTTTTAATACATTTAAGTATATAACTCGCGTAATTCATAACTCCTTCGTTATTGATCCAAAAATTATGATTCGAAATGTTTTGGGATCCTAAAAATAAATGATATCTGTGAAAAATAACCCATCATATATATCAAAAGTATTTTGTAAATAGTTTTTATAAAAGTTCTTTTATAAACCCGTTTATTAACGTATAACTCGTAAACTACGTATCTTCTTCGTTATTAATCCGTTTTTTCAAGTTCCTTACATGTTTGGAATCCTTATGAGAAGTAGTATTTTATAAAAATATAAAATAAATAAGTTATATGTCGAATTTGATCAGACCCTTTTGGTCATTTTTGATGAAACATGTTTAAAACTTGATTTTATACCTTTTTAGTTCAACCACTTTGTTACAAATCCTTTAAAACACTATATACCACATGTATTACATTTCTAGGGTCTTTAAGTCCATCATTTTCCAAAAATGTCCATGGTGTCAAGTCCTTTACAACAATTTTTCTTATAACTTATAATAGGTAACTTTTTAACCATTAACTTACATACTATTTATATAATTTAACCAACACTTGAACAATACTTATTATTTCATCACAACATGTATTAACATCAATATATTACATGTACAAGTATATAAAACCATAATCACAAGTAAAAAATCCATTTTACATGTTCATAAGCATCCTAAATGGTGATTTGCTACATAGACTTATATATAACATAAAATCATAAATGTAAAGACATAACGAATTTTAGATGACCTTAATATGATGTAATATGATAAACCACAATATCTAAACCCTTGTTTAGATATTAAACCAAAGCTTGCAAAGCTTAGAAAACCCTAGATTAGTTTGAAACCCTAATCTTCCTTTTCTTGCTTCAACACTTGTAAATGCTTAACCAATCCTTGTAAACACTTTAGGTTACCTTAGATATCATGTAGGAATGTATGTGAATGTTGTAAATAAAATTTTGTATGGATTTGGTATGAATTTGGTGTTGGTCGTGGGTTTTGAAGCAAAACAAGAGAGAAAAAGTGTTGTTTTCACCAAAGAAATGAGTATATGTGTGTTTACTTGCAAGTGTAAGTCTTATATATCATCATGACTAGTCAAAAGTTTCTTATAAGAAGTCCAAGACAAGATGAGTGATTTAGGGAAGTCTTATGGTCAAGGTATGGTGAAGTCCTTGTAAAAGTCATAAGGTTTTATTAGTTGGTGTAAGTACATAGCAAGTTGGAAATTTTGTGATATTTTCTTTGATCGTTTCTATCAAATCCGGCCATAGGTTGATATATATGATGAAAATTTGTAATTTTTGAGTATTGGGTACAATTGTGGGTATTTGTTGAAGCGTAGAAATGTTTTGGTGGTTCTGGGAATGCCTAAATGTATTTTATCGCGAAACGTATACACTTTACGCAACTAATAAAAATAAAATAAACAAAGTTAATAATTATCCTCAAAATAATTACTTAACACTTGCTTGATGTAAACATTTAATTGTTTGATGCCCGTTTATATTGAACGATAATTTTTAGCTTACGCGATTTAACTTAACGATTACGATTTAAAAGCAAACGTGTACAATACTAAAAATAAATAGTGAACTTATTGACGACGTACAATGACCCTAAAACACAGGGTGTTATATTCTCCCCCCGTTAAGTGTGCCTTGTTCTCAAGGATTTAGACGCGGCACTTGATGACGGTGCGGTCTTTGTGAAGAGGTGTAGATACTTCTTCCGGAATTGGTCTTCACGTTCCCAAGTGAACTCAGGACCTCTCCTGGAGTTCCATCGAACCTTGATAATTGGAATGCGGCTTCACTTCAACTGTTTAACTTCACGGTCCATAATTTCTACTGGTTCCTTGACAAACTAAAGCTTGTCATTAAAGTGAAGCCCGTCTAACTGAACGGCTAATGGTTCGTCGGCATAGCACTTTTTAAGGTTGGATACATGAAACGTATTGTGAACCCTGCTCAGCTCTTCAGGAATCTCAAGCTTGTATGCAACGGATCCAACCTTTTCCAACACCTTGAATGGTCCAACGTACCTAGGGTTCAACTTCCCCCATTTTC
>BQNB010023773.1:2818-61448 GCA_026074375.1 Tanacetum coccineum | reverse complement strand
GATTTTTAGGTATTAAATTTGTTATTAGAAGTGCCTTAGATTTTAAATTTCAGTTTTAGCTCACATTTTTAGTCAACGTTTGTTAATTTTTCGTGCTAGTTAATTGATTTTAGTTTCTTAAATTCTCTCTATAGTTTAATTGTGCTATTAAATTCGTAGTTTAATCCAAAATCCAAAAATTCAAACTCCAATCTTCCGACTGTATCGATTTTCCAGCACAGCCTCGTTGGGGATAAACGACCCGGGAACATTCTATACTACTTCTCGGTTTTATTGATCTTGTTGATTTTTAGACTTATATATATTTTATATTTTATCATATATTATATATTTAGTATAAAATTAACCGACCAATTATCGAATCTGTTATTTTACCGAGTTTAGTTCTTTGTGCACAGGTTATAATCTTTCAATGATTTAAACACTTAGATGATATTGAGTTTATGGTAACAAAAGTCATTATTTTTGAAACTCAGTAAAAAGTCTAATTGTCAAAATCGGTAAGGTCAACTGGTCAAACTCGGTAGTCAACAAAAGTCAAAACTCAGTAAAGGTTAATGGTGAAAATCAGTTTAATTGTTTGTGGTTTTGTGAAAGTGTTTTGTATATGTAATAATGTTGTTGCTTCATGATTGTAATGCTTATTGTGTGAATGTCTGTGAAAAACAAAACGATCAGTTTCTAGTGTGCTGAAAATCTGACAAATAATTTTGGCAAAGAAACAAGTTTTCATGAATTCTATGCTATGGATCATATATGTCTATTCGTAATTGTTTAAGTGGACTAAGTCATGTCCGGTTTCGACCGTTTTCTGCATTGAACAGAATGAGGAGTGAGTGACTTAGTGTCCATTCAATTATTGAATTAGATGTGTTTGTATTCATGGTTTAGGCTTCATAATCAAATGTGAAAGAATCAAAGTTTTTATAACTTGAATATGTTAATTTCAAATCTCAATTGTTTAAGTGGACTAAGTCATGTCCGGCTACGGCCGTTTTCTGCAATGAACAGAATGAGGAGTGAGTGACTTAGTGTCCATTCAGTTGTGGGTTTGTGATTACATTATTCAATATTATCAACATCATGAAAAGTTTTGTCACATGATTTTTGAAAAAGTTCTCAAAATCTGTTATTGTGTCAAAATGATACTCTTTCTTAAAACAATTTTAAGAAGTTGAAGGATTTCTCTTGAATTTTTCATAACTGTGTCTTGATTCAAATCAAAAGAGAAATCTTCATCCTTCTTGAGAGAGTATCATGTCACAAAGAATTTCTGGTGAGGATATTCTAAAAACAGAAAGAGAGAGCTAAATCCATACGCGAAAAAGCAAATCAAAAGTGTGTTCGAAAAAGAAATGCCAGAACACACAAAAATGGTAAATAAAAAGAATAATTCGAATAAAGCGTATGGCATGTGCTAGAAAAAGCAAGAACGAGCACATGAGAAAAAAACTGATCAAAAATATGTTCAAAAAGAATTGCCAGAACATATAAAAACAGACAGAGAGGAAAAAGACAAAAATGTCAAAAGAATTATTTGTTTCCTAACACCTCAATTGTATTCATTCAGTTATCATCATGGCACAACAACAACATGCAGCTGATGTTCATCCAGATGAACTGTGTCCTCCAAACAAGCGATATGACCTTATGGATGCAAACAAGAAGGTTGAGTTGGAGCATGTGCAATGTCCATCAGAGAGCAAGATTCTGATGAATATTATTAAGAATCATCCGTTACGATTCAGCATTGCAGCTTCAGCATCTGTACCTTGGATTTATATGGCACAGTTCTGGCATACTTTGAAAGAAGACGGATCAAAGCATCGACTCAAGTTCTTGCTGGATAGAAAAGAGCTTACACTTACTCTGGATGACTTCAGAACAATCTTTCATCTTCCACAAGCAAATGATAACAATCATGCTTCGTTTGTGCCACCACCATCATTCTCTAATATGGTTCCATTTTACAAACAAGTGTTGGGATTTACACTGGAACTCAAGACTGTTTCTAATTTCAAGATACCTGGTCTTCTACAGCCTTGGCATACGTTATGCAAGATATTCTCCAAGTGCTTGTCTACACGAGTTTCGGGATGGGACCAACCGCCGTTGCAGATAATGCAAATGTTATACTGCTTTGTCAATAACATTCATGTGGATTATGCAGAGTTAATGTGGGAAGGCATTTACTATTCGCTTCATCATCCTGTTACTTCGATCCCATACCCACGATTTACGAAGATCATCATCAGTCATTATATGACTATCTTTCCTGACATTTCAAGACGTGCTCGAGATGCTTATCACAATCTTCAAGATGATGATATTATGAAGAATATCTTCAATTCAGGAAGAAACAAGAACAAGGTTGGGATGCGGATACCAGCATGGATGATCACAGATGAGATGAAGCTTACGGAGCATTATAAGATGTATGCAGAGGTGTTTGGGCTAGATGTTCCTCTGACTCAGTCACAGCCGACTGAGTCTACCCAGGGAACGTATAGGACACCTAGCGCCCCTAGGTCACCTAACCCTGCTAAGGAGACAGTTGAGTCAAGTGTTCCAAAATGATCAACTGTGATTTGTTTTTGATTACCGTCAAGGCAATATGCACGACTAACACCACCAGCTCAGTGCCAACTGTGATAAAGCAGATTTGATGATCTTACAAACACATTACAAAGTAAGTCCTTAGCTCGAGCATAAAAGGTCGAGAAGAGCAAGAAGCCAGAGAAAATGTAGAACTGGTCAACAAGCACTTGGCGTCTGAAGAGATTAAAAAGATGATGGAAGGATCAGAGAATGTTATTAATGATAGTTTACCACCTAGGAATGATGAACCAAATATTCCCGGTACTAGTCTAGAGCCCAGGAGTGATAAGAAAAGTCCCGAAGGTGGAGATCACTAATGAAGAAGAGGTGAACTTACTATGTTGATCATACCTATGACTGTTAATGAACGAGTGAGGAAGAAATAACGGATAAGGTGTATGAATTAAAGCGAAGGGAGAAAGAGAAGATTATAGAGGAGTCTAAGAGTACAACATTCCCTACACCAATTAGATCTCCTAGGATTCATACTGATCTCGTATCTTTGGATACTGAGAAACTCTAGGAATTGACAGAAACGGTTACAAAAATTACACCATCATCCAGATCATCCAGCACCAAGTTATCTCATACCAACCGACTTTTATCTTTATTCAAAGCCAAACCTGCTCATTTCAAACGATACAAGAATTTCATTCAGGAGTTACAGGGACGTTATACATATTTGTTTGAACATCTAAAGGCAAGGTTTCTGTCAAGAAAGTCTTTTGATACTCTTGCTGATCATCTCCAAGAAGTAATGGTCGAATCATTACCCACTATGGTAGATATACATATTAAGGAGCAAGTTAAAAAGCAAGTTCCTAAGCAACACCCCCAAATAGGGTCGCAGCGGATTAAGGGTCTGGGGCGTGTTACTTAATAGATCAATAACACAAGATATATATAGAACGACCAAAAAGTCGTTTAAAACCGATACATTGGATTTAACAAAGTATTTGTTATACAGTAAGACCCGAAGTTTCACTGTTCACATATTGGTCAAATTCAAAGATTTCTAGCCCATGACAGATATACAAACTTAATGCGACAAAATCTTTAAATGCATGATATCCAAATCAAACCACCAATGTATCCCTTGCACCTCGTGCTTATTGACCTCCTGAAAAACATTGCTTTAAAACGTCAACAATAATGTTGGTGAATTCATAGGTTTTGATAAAGCGAATATTGTAGTAAACAAGATTTCCAAGTGGTTGATAATGCAATATGATGCAAACATCGTATAAAATTAATTAACGTTGCCCTAAGCTCATGACACTGAAGATCGACATAAATGAATACCATATAAATGGCCTACATTGCCCGTTAATATGAAGTTCTTACCCCGCAACATCCTATTTCGACATGTATACGTCGTTTGCCCAGGATAGCTTATATCACCCAACGGGATGTCAATCCAATAAATCTATTAATAAAACATTCGCGGGGCTTACAATCCATTAACTGACAGTTCAATGATAATGGGCCTCAACTAGGGTTATCGCCTACTTAGCAACATGTAATCAGAATGAAAAACTTATCCACTTTGTGTCTAACTATAAAACAAGATGCATGTTTTCTCACCTCCAAAAACTATAAAACAAATCATTTAAAAACTGGGGCCTATGAACTCACCTTTGATTGAGCGAATAACCAAGTGTACACAGAAAATGTCGTCACGGTAAATGGAACGCTTGCAACCTAATCCAATATAGGTCGTATAAGTACTAATCACATTGGGTAACTACTACCATATATAATTCTATATAGATAATCACCATCTAATTGTTTTAGTGAAAATCATAATTATAAAGTTAAAACGGTTTAATAAATATACATTTGGTAAAAATGAAATAACTTTCACAGTTTCAAGATCCCTTCTTGGGCATTTCTTAGTTCCACTACTTTCCGTATTAAAAGACGACGTTCATATTATGACATGTTTTGTATTTTATGTCCTTCATGGTGAACAGTACTTTTTACTGTTCGCGAGTAGTGTATAAAGTTAATTATGAATTATTTTTTTAGTTGTCGTAAAACCGTAAATGTAATAACTTATTCGTTAAACCCATTTTAGCGATTCCTGCGATCGATGCCTTTGTAATTGAAAGTGTATCAAAATTATCACATTTATAATACATTGGGTCTGCTGATGATAATATAAAATTTACTGTTCCCTGTAGTTTAAACATTACTTTTATAAACTTAATTATCGTAAACGCCGTATTATATTCATTTAGCTCCGTTTTAATTAATTCTTTCGAGCACGCTCTAGTAATGGAAAGTTATATTTATTTATGAGTTTACCAAAAACAATTTTCCTAGATATGTAAACAGTAACTTTTATAAAAATAGTTTTTATAAAAGTATTTTATACTTTTTAAGTATATAAACTCGCGTAATTCCATAACTATCTTTCTATACCGTTTTTTAATTGGAAAAATTACGTTTTCTTATTTGATCTGGAATCCTAAAAATATTATGATTTATAAAAATACCAATCCTTTTGTTTTGTAGAATTTTTAATAATAAGTTTTTATAAAAATTCTTCTTATAACAACACGGTTATTATCGGTAAAACTCGTAAACTACTACTTTTTCGATATAAATCGTTTTATCAAGTTCCTTATATGCCCGGAATCGTCATGAGAACAATATATTTTTTAAAAATGTAATCTCCACTGTTTGGAATTCCGAACCAAACAGCACTTTATATGTCCTTTATATAACTAATTATATACACTTGTTTTATATACTTTTTAACCTAATAAAATACCACAAGTTTTCCACAACCTTTTATATCATATGCCATACATATATAATGTCCATAGGTCCATATGGTGTCCATGAGTCCAAAATATCAAGTCCTTAACAAGGCTTTAAAATCTTAAACTTTCTTAAGTAACTTTTAATCACTAGTTTATATATACACTTTTTATGCTTTAACAAACATGTTACAATACTTATAATCCCATTATATCATGATATTACCAATCACATAACATATGAAAAAGTGTACAAAATGATGATCACAAGTAAAAACTCTTTTTACATGTTTAAAAGTCCTAAATGGTGATTTTGCTAAATAGAACATATATACACATAAAATGATAAATGTAAAGACATAAAGGGTTTTAGATGACCTTAATATGATGTAATATGATGAACCACAATATCTAAACCCTAGTTTAGATGATAAACCAAAGCTTGCACAACTTGAAAACCCTAATTCCAATTAGAAACCCTAATCTTGCTTTTCTTGCTTCAATACTTGTAAACCTTTAACCAACCCTTCAAAACACCTTAGGTTATCATAGGAATGATGTGTGAATGCTTGTATGGTCTTGTAAAATCAAGCTATGGATTATAGAAAAGGGGGTTTGTTTGCCGTGGCTTATTGAAGAGCAAAAGGGGGAGAAAATTGATTTTTTTTGTTAAGTGTTGAAGTGTATATGTTTATCTCTCTTAGAATGCAAGACTTATAAGTGTAAGAGTTAGCCTAGTATGTTAAACAAAGACCATAAAGACCAAGGGGGGGGAACAACACATGGGTGGAATAAGGGTGACTAGTGGTCAAAACCACTAGTCATGTACTAAGTCTTATGAGTCCATACTTGATACAGACAAACCATAGGTATGGTTTAATAGTTTCATGCTTCCAAATGTGCACAAGATCCCAAGAATTCAAGGGTTGTTTTCACTAGCTAAATAAATAAAAAAGTATTGCACTTTGCACATTTAAAAAGTATAAGTAAATATGTAATTGTAGTCTTTGCTTAATAAACACATACATTTACATGTAAATTTAAATAATTCTTTGCTTATTTCTTTTATATGGCATCCTATTTAACCAACCAGTGGTAAAGTTTAAGAAACTTTTTGATATGGAAATAAGTAATAGGCATATGTTTAGCGTAGATTAATAATTTAGTTCTGGGGTATCCTAAACGTACTTTATATCGCGAAAACGTAACAAATATTCGTAACAATAACAAACAAAATTGAACAATAGTTAATAATTATCCTCAAAATAATTACTTAACACTAGCTTGATGTAAACATTTAATTGTTTGATGCCCGTTTACATTGAATGATCATTTTTATCTTACGCGATTTAACTTAACGATTACGATTAAAAGCAAACGCGAACAATACTAAAAATACTTAGTGAAGTTATTGACGACGTCAATGACCCTAAAACACGGGGTGTTATAGTCTCCCCCCGTTAAGTGAGCCTTGTCCTCAAGGCTTAAGACACGGCACTTGACGATGGTGCGATCTTTGTGAAGAGGTGTGGATATTTCTTCCGGAATTGGTTTCTATCGGTTACCATGTGAACTCAGGACCTCTTCCTGAGTTCCATCGAAACCTAGACTAATGAAAGTCGTCTATTGCTTCCAAGACCGTTTAACTTCACTGTCTAAATATTGCTAACCGCTCCTCGACAAATTGAAGCTTGTCATCAAAGTGAAGTCCATCCAACGGAACGGCTAATGGTTCGTCGGCATAGCACTTTTTCAAGTTGGATACATGGAATGTATTGTGTACCCTGCTCAGCGCTTGTGGAAGCTCAAGCTTGTATGCAACGGATCCAACCTTTTCCAACACCTTGAATGGTCTAACGTACCTAGGGTTAAACTTCCCCCGTTTGCCAAAACGTACGACCCCTTTCCAAGGCGAAACTTTATATCATAAATGTTATCCCCAACCTAAATTCCATCGATTTATACGCTTTAATCCGCTTAACTCTTTTGTTCGATCGCTGAGCAGCGTTGCATTCTCTGCTTGATTGAATGATCTTCTTAGATGTTTCTTGCACTAATTTCTAGACCAAGTGAGTTGAGCTTTCTCCGAACCACCTCAGGCCAACAAACGGGTAAAAGACACTTTTACCTTAAAGTGCTTCAGAATTGTGCTACCTTTGATGCTAAAGTGATAGCTATTGTTATATGATAACTCGACTAATGGCAAATGGTTAACCCAACCCTTTCCAAAGTCGATGCACCAAGCACACTACAATACCTCGAGAGATTGAATGTCTCCTCTTGCTTTGGCCTGTCTGTTTGTGGATGGTACGCAGTACTCATATCCAGACTAGTACCCAAAGCATTCTAAAGTGATCTCTAGAAATTTGATGCGAACCTAGGGTCACGATCACAAATAATCGAAAGAGGTATTCCTTGCCATGTGACCACCCTCCTTTATGTACACTCTGCAAGTTTATCCATCGGATCGATCTCTCTCCATCGGTAAACTAAGATTACGGACTTAGTGATCAGAATCAACAATCACCCATATAAGTGTTCCGTAGCCCTTGTGACGACTTAGGAAGCTTCATGACAAAATCCATAGTGATGGTTTCCCACTTACCATTATAGGTAATCGGTTTAACCAACACCTGATGGCCCTTTGATGTTCGGCTTTGACCTTAAGCATACGTCCGATATTATGCTAACATAGGTGGGCGATGTTTTGCCTTCATATTGGGCCACCAATATAGCTTTTTCATATCTTGGTACATCTTTTCAGAACCCGGATGAATAGAGTATTTTGACTTGTGGGACTCGTGCATGATCACGGTCCGCAAATTACCATAGCATGGTAACCAACTCCTGCCATTGAAGCATAGAGTTCTATCTGCACGGGGTTCCAACTTTTCCGTTTTAAATTTTTCCGGATCCTTAGAATTTCAAGCAAGCAAACCCCCAACATCCTTCGTACTTTATGTTCTCTGGCTCCAACGCTTCAGTCCTGAGCAATCCAAAAATTTTTGGGGAGATTCAAACCTATAGTCATGACTAAGGCTTGAACCCTTAATGGTGGCTCTCATTCCTTCCTGCTCAAGGCGTCAGCGACAACATTTGCTTTCCCTAGGTGATAACGAATCTCGCAATCGTAATCACTAAGCAATTCTAACCAACAACGATGCCTCATATTTAACTCCTTTTGATTAAGAATGTGTTTTAGACCTCTGTGATCCGTGAAACAACGTAAAGCTTGTTCCTATACAAATAGTGTCTCCAGAGTTTCAGAGAAAACACTACCGCTCCAAGTTCCAAATCATGAGTCGTATAGTTCTTCTCATGAATTTTCAGTTGGCGTAATGCATAAGCAATCACCTTCTCTCTTTGCATCAACACAAGCGCCCCAAACTTGATCGAAGCAATCACAGTAATACGATAAAATCTTTACCTTTCCTTCAGTAAAGCAGAATTGTGTGCACTACGAAAACATTTTGCTCAACAGTTGGAACGCTATTTGCTTGTTTGTCACCCCACTCAATACTTAACCTTCTCTGAGTGAGCTTGATCATTGGTTTTGGCAACTTCGAAAATCTTCGATGAATCTTCGATAATACCCAGCAAGACCTAAAAATTAACGAATCTCTGTTTAGACTTAGGAGATGCCCAATCTTTAATGGATTCGATCTTGGCAGGGTCCATGTGAATACCCTGGCTGTCAATCACGTGACCAAGGAACTTTACTTTAGGAATCCAAAATTCGCACTTGGAAAATTTGGCAATACAACTTCATCTTTCTTAAGCAACTTCTAAGATAACTTAAGGTGCTCTTTGTGTTCTTTGCTTGTTCCTTCGCATATATCAATAATATTCAAACAATAAAGAACAATCACAAATTTATCCAAATATGGTTTGCACGAATTTATCCAAATATGGTTTGCACACCCGATTCATAAGGTCCATGAATACGGCAGGTGCGTTTGTCAAACCAAACGGCATAACTTGAAATTCATAATGGCCATAACGGGTTCTGAAAGCGGTTTTTGGAATGTCTTCTTCTCGAACCCTCAGTTGGTGATAACCCGACCTTAGGTCGATCTTCGAGTAGACACTCGACCCTTGGAGCTGATCAAATAAATCATCAATTCTTGGAAGTGGATAACGGTTCTTCACCGTTAGCTTGTTCAATTCCCGATAATCAATGCACATCCGGAATGATCCGTCTTTCTTCTTGACAAACAAGACTGGAGCTCCCCAGGGTGAGGAACTAGGTCTTATAAAGCCTTTGTCAGATAGTTCTTTTAGTTGCTCCGACAACTCTTTCATTTCAGAAGGTGCCAATCGATAAGGCGCCCGAGCTACGGGTGCAACACCAGGTACCAAATCGATTTGAAATTCCACTTGTCGAGTCAGAGGAAGACCCGGCAAGTCCTCAGGAAAGACTTCAGGAAAATCTCAAACTATTGGTACATCCTCAAGTCGCTTCTTCTCTGACTTGTCTTCAACCTCATTTGTAGTGACATGTGCCAAAAAGACTGGACATCCTTTTAGCATGTATTCTTGTGTTTTGGAGTACGAGATAATGTGCAGACGAGCCTTGTGTCCCTGGTGGCTTCCGTCACCATGAACAATTAATGTTTCATTTCCCCAAGGGATACGAATGATCTTCTTGGCACACATAATGAGTGCTTGGTACTTTGCCAACCAATCCATACCAATTATAGCATTAAAACTACTAAGTTCTACAAGCATTAAATTTATGTTGAATGGGTGGTTTAGGAGATTTAATGTGCAACCCCTAATGATAGTGTTTAACCCAATTATCCTCCCGTCAGCTAGTTCGACATCATAATAGTGATCTAAGGTAGATGGCGTGATATCCATTTGGGAACTAAATGCGGTAAACACAAAACTCCTATCGGCACCAGTATCAAATGATATAGAAGCATAGCGGTTGTTGAGAAGGAATGTACCCGTCACAATATTGGAATCTGGGTTTGTCCATGCATGTCCTACCACATACACTTTGGCTGGATCCCTGTCATTACCAACTTGATTTCCACGGTTTTTTTGTTGTTCTTCAGCTTTGGCATTCCCTCTACCAAACTTGAAGTGTCCCCGTTGAACTCCACACTCGAAGTAATAGGTGTTTCGTAAGCTGACCCAGTGCCCCTCTGATTGTTAGCATTGTTGGCATTTCCCGCACTCCTACAGTCACGAGCAAAATGGCCAACTTTGTTGCATTTGTGGCATTTTGGAGCACACGGACCGTCGTGGTGATAGTTTCACTTAGCGCATAGGGTTTTAGATCCCCCATATGGCTTCTTTTCACCAGTCTCTGTAGTATAGGCCCTGCCAGTGTTCTGTCTCTTGTTCTGTTGTTGTTGGTTTTGACTGTTTCGGGAAGTGTTTTTAAACTTCCTTTTGTTCTCAGCCTGTCTTTCAGCAATGGTGCTGACTTTCTTATCCATTAATTCAGTGGCCATTTCAACAGCCTCTTGCATGGTTTTCGGCTTTGATGCTACAATATTTCCATGGATCATGTCGGGCAATCCGCCGACGTACCTTTCAATCTTGTCAGACTCCTCAAGTTACCCGTAATACTTAGTAGGCTATACAACATAGCTAAACAAAAGACAAAAGATCCATATCGGATAGCTAATCAAAATAAAAGATCTTGTTAATCCCACGCCTTGATCGATTCTTTACCTTGTAAAGAGTATGTCACCTTGGATAAATCCAAAATAACAATGGTGGAAACTTTGTGTGTATATCAAAGAGTATGCGGAATCTACTCTTTAATACTCTAGAAGTATATATCAATGAAACAGTAGTAGATTATGACCTTGAACCAAAAAAACGCCTTCTCTAGACTTCTATTAGCTTCAATATTATTAATGATAAATAATACGAGTACTCTGTGTAGTACTAGGGTTTACAACCTTGAAGCTATTACAATGAGATGCTGTATAGGTATGCGTATGATTATGAGATGAATGAGATGTATGAGATACTAAACTAGATGCCCTAGGATCTCCTTTTATACACCAAGGAGTCATAATGAGCTTACAATACTTTCCTAAATATTTAGTCAAATATATTAAATACAATGACTAAATATTAAATACTTTCCTAAGTATTTAGTCAAATTCTCAATCAGCATTAATTTCTTCCATCATCATTAACATCAGTCTTTTGTTTGACTAATCAGCATTAACTTCAGTCAATTAGCATTAACTTCAGTTGAAACAACAAGAAGACTTTCACCAACATTAACTTTCTCACCAACAGCAGTAATCTTGAACCAGCAGTAGTAACTCTATAACCAGCAGTAGTAACTCTATAACCAGCAGTAGTAAGTTCTTCAATAGTCTTAAGTTAGTACAGGCAGTTCTAACTTACTCTAGCAGTATTAACTGACTGATTTAGTACTAGCGGTTGTAATCTTGAGCAGTACGAACTGTTTTCTTCTAGCAGTACTAACTGTTGGCTTAGCAGTACTAACTCATCCCTTGGCAGTACTAACTCTGAAGTGTTTAATTCCCAACAGATCTATACCGCCTGCTAGCTGGGAGTAACCCATAAAAACTTATCAGGCTATATAGTATAGCTACAATATGGTAGAAAAGTAACCCTAGGCACTACTACCAGTATCCTCTAAGGTGTCATCACGTGCTCCAGCATCCAAAGCCTGAATACGCATGATATGCCTCGTCGCGTGATCATCCGTGTCCTGACGTTGCCACTCGTGGCGACGCGCCTGAGTCTCTAACATTGTAATTCGTACCTCTAATGCCCTGTTGTAAGCCTTAGACCTAGCCAAGTCCTGACGGGGCTCCATACTCTCTTGCTCGTAAGCAAGTCTCTCTCTCCTCAATACCTCAATCTCAGCTCTCACAGCTATATGATCCTTCTGGGCATCATGATGTCGTGAGTAAAACTCTAAACTCTCTCTACTGCGAACATCTACCTGGTAACTGACCCTCAAGTTGACCACCTCTAAGGTGGCCATCATCCTCCTCTTAGTATATCGGACCATAGTCTCCATAGTGTCTACAGAACTAAAATCGACCCTACGGGCCATAGTGGGTCTTGGCTGTCTCGCAGCAGCAGCAGCAGAACTCTCCCCAACCTCACACCCAGGTTTGGGAGCAGTAAGTAGTAGCCTCTTCTGAGGCAGTATGTTAGCCTCAGGAATATCAGCTCTGTGGCTAGTGGATAGTGCAAGTATTAGTATAGGTAACAATGGTGGTGTCCTTGATGGGAGTAGTGGATGATAGGTAGATGGTGTCGTAGCTCTCATCTGAGCCATGGCTGCTCTAGTATGTGGAGGTCGGATAAGTGAGGGTAAAAAGGATAGTGGTGGTGGAGGTGCAAAAGCAACCTCAGTAATGTATGCCTCTATAGGTGACTCATCCTCAGCTGGCACTAAGTCCTCAGGGTGCTCAGGCTCAGGAATGTACATTGGTACATGATCCTCCAGCTCCATAGGATTAGGTACAAACTCTGGAGAACGTGGTGCCTGCTCCAATAACTGCCTGGCAGCCTCCTCGTAAGGATCCTCAGATGGGATACTCCATGATCGTGCCTCAGAATGAACAAAAGTATAGGTAACAGCAGAATCAGCTGACATGACTACTGTGACAAGCAGAAATAACTTATATGAGTATATTATATAAGACTCTTATTTCAATATACGTAATATATTATAAACACGTATATCAGTTATGAATGCATCTAGTCCAACTAACTAATGCAACAACTAGTGTCCCGTAAAAACCCATTTGTATGAATGCAATGTTTGAAAACGGTTATAGTCCAGCAAAACATTTGACCTGGTTCTCTATAACCTTGGCTCTGGTACCAATCTGTAACACCCCCAAAATGGGTCGCAACGGAATAAGGATATCCGGGGCGTGTTACTTCTCAGATCAATAACATTGCACAAGATATATATAAGAACGACAAAAAAAGTCGTTTAAAAATGATACATTGGATTTAATAAAAGACTTGTTACACAAAGCATGCAGCTTTACTTGTTCAGGATTTGATATTACAAAGATTGACAATACATGTCCCAAAATATATTACATCCAAATCTTTAGCGTGATAATCAAAAGTGTCACCAATGTATCCTTGGCACCTCGTGCCTATTGACCACCTGAAAACATTGCTTTAAAACGTCAACAAAATTGTTGGTGAATTCATAGGTTAGCAAAATATAATATGCAGGACCGCAAGACTTTTCCAGTGATAATGCAACACATGCAGACATCACAAAACCCGATTACATTTTCCTAAGCTCATGACACTGAAGCTCGACAATCTTTCTTGCAATAATATATATTGCAATTTCTGCCCGATTAGATGTTCAACCCGAAAACATCCCTAAATTCGACATGCTATACGTTCGTTCCTGGTGATAGCTAGTCACCCGAACGGGGAGGTCGTTTCCCCAAATAGATCTATTCATAACATTCGCGCTCACATAATGTAATTAACAACTACATCTATGCAATTGACAGTTCATGATAATGGGCTCAACTTGGGTTATCGCTACTTAGGCAAACATGTAATCAATATAAAATATCCACTTGCGTCCAATTTATAAAACAAAGCATGTTTCCACCCCATAGTTATAAATCATTGAAATCGTAAAAATGTGGGGCTATGAACTCACCTTGAGTTCTGATAATCCAAATATCCAAAATATCCAGATAAAGCGTCACGCCAAATGATCAAATGCAACCTATTTAATTTAATGTTGTATAAGTACAGAATCAACATTGATAAATATCTACCATGCATAAGTCTATTTAGCTAATCACCTATCTAATGTTTTGAGTGAAAACATATTTTTTATAATTGTAAAACATTTATAAAATATCTGAATAATGTAATTACTAGTTATATCCTGGTAAGGGTAGTTAGTTACTCCTGGTAGTGTGTAGTTACTCTGGTATTAAAGTTAATACAACTGGTAGTATATTAAGTTACTCCTGGGTAGTTGTATTAGTTACTCCCTGTGAGTTATAGTTTATTACTACTGTAGTAATATTAGTTACAACTCCTGGTAAGAATTGTTACTTCATGGTAGTTATAGTTTATTTTCTAAGTCGACCCGACATGAATGATCCACTAAAATCACATTTTTCAAATGACTCGGTTTCTAAAGAGAATTTAATCGAAAACGATATTTTAAACAACTTTAGTTCTGTCCGAGACCCGTAAAACTCGATCCAAAATGGCGAAAAAGCACTCACATCAGATCTGATGCAGTGTATAAATTACCAAAAAGCCAATTTTGCCACCGTCTTAACGCCGTTTATCACTCCACCAATCGCTTTTAACTTAAAGAACCTCAGCGGGGAAAGTAAAACGACCTTCCGAACGGCTTTGATGTTTCGGCCGAAGGCCGAAACGGACTCGAAAGTGCTGCAAATACCATCTTAAAATCCTGACAGAAACCACTAACTTAACAAATGCTTGATTTTTATACCTCGAATATATACCTCGTTTTCGCTCTAACTTTTTCGTTATAAATCCGTTTGACAATTTTCTTTACCTTTTTCGGAATCGTCCGAGAAATCATACTACGTTATAAAAATATAAAATAGATGTGTTATATATAAACGAATTTTGGACATGAAACTCTTTGAAGTGACTTGTTGAATCCATTTTTAATCCTGCTTTATACCTTAACTACCTTGTAGTTAATCGTTTTTACACCAACTTAATATGGTACAATACTTCTCATCCCTTTTAATATGATATTAGCAATATCTCGACATATATAATAGTGTGCAAAATGATCATTACAAGTAAAAACTACCATTTACAATTTTTAAAATAACCTACATGGTGAGATTAAAGCTTACAATAAACTAACGATATGCAATAAAAGAATATTGAAAGATTATAAACGGTTTCTAGATGACCTTATATTTCTATTGTATCATTTTGCTCCATATTCGGCCAATATAGATATATATGATTATATTTATTTGTATTTTTATGAATTGGGTATAAATGTGGGTATTTGTTGAAGCGTAGAAAAGTTTGGTGGTTCCGTGTAACTAAACGTACTTTAATCGCGAAACTGTAATTAATTTAATGTATCCGATAAAAAATAAATGAACAAGGATCATAATATATGTCTCAAAATAATTATTTAATACTTGATTGATGTAAACGCTTAATTGTTTGATGCCCGATTACATTGAATCTAATTTTTAGTTTCGCGATTTTACTTAATACATGAAATTACAAGCAAATGCGTACCGAACGACTAAAAATAAATAGTAGATTTATCGACGTCGTCAATGACTTGAAAACACAGGGTGTTATAGACTTCCCCCGTTAAACGAGCCTTGTCCTCAAGGCTCTCGATACAGCACTTTGACGACGTGCGCCTTGGTGACAGAGGTGTGGGCATGAGACTTCTTGAATTGTTCTTCCACGTTCCCACGTGAACTCAGGACCTCTCTTAGAGTTCCATCGAACCTTGACTAATGGGATCCGACTTCGCTTCAACCATTTAACTTCACAACCCACTATTTCTAATGGTTCCTCAACAAAATGAAGCTTGTCATCAAGATGAAGTCCATCTAACGGAACCTAATGGTTTCGTCGACAAGACACTTTTCAGTTTGGACACATGGAATGTATATGAACACTGCTAGCTCCTATGAAGCTCTGAGCTTGTAAGCAACCTCTCCAACCTTTCTAATACCTTGAAAGGTCAAACATACTGCTGAGGTTTAACCTTCCCACTCTTTTGACAAAACGTACAAACCCCCTTCCAAGGAAAAACCTTTTAAGCAAACTATATCCCCGACTTGAATTCCATTGGTTTACGCTCAGATTGGCGTAACCTCCTTCTGTCGATCATCGAGCGCTTGCATCCTTTGCTTGATCTGGATGATTTTCTCAGTGGTTTCTTGAATTAAGTATCTGGACCGAGGATTTGAGCTTCTCCAATTTCGGTCCAACAAACAGGTGGCACGATCACTTTCGACCATGAAAGTGCTTTTTCCCGAAATGGTGCGGCCTTGAATGCTAAAGGTGATAGCTGTTGTTGGTATGAAAACATGACTAATTGGCAATTGGTTAACCCAACCCTTTCCAAAATCGATCGGCACAAGCACAGCAACTATCCTCGAGAGTTTAAGATGGTCCTCAATCGCTTGCACGTCCTGTTTGTTGATGGTACGCATTCGCATATCCAGACTATACCTAAAGGCATTCTGAAGTGTCCCTCCAAAAGTTGTATGCGAATCTCGGGTACACGAGTCACAGAATGAATTGAGACAGGTATCCCAGGTCTCCGTTACTACCTCCTTTAGGTACATTCTTGCAAGTTTATCCAAAGGATCAGTCTCGCTCATAACGTACGGTGTAAAGATAGCAGACTTAGTGAGTCGTCAACAATCACCAAATGGTGGTCGGTAGCCTTGCAACGACTTAGGAAGCTTCATAACAAAATCCATAGTGATGTTGTCCCACTTCCATTTAGGTATCTTAGGTTGTACCAACAATCCTGATGGCCTTTGATGTTTAGCCTTGACCTTAGCACAGGTTAAACACTTGCTAATATAGGTAGCGATGTCGGCTTTCATATTGGGCCACCAATATAGCTTCTTCATATCTTGGTACATTTTGTCAAACTGGATGTATAGATATTTTGATTTGTGGACTCGTCATGATCAAACACCTCCGCCCAAAAATCGCCATAACATGGTAGCCAACCTCCCGCCATTGAGGGCATAGTGTTTCCATCCGCACCGGGTTCCAACTTTTTCCGTCCAAAATCGCGCTCTGGATTTTTAGCGTTTTTTCAACCAACATTCCCTCCAACATCCTTCAGTTCTTGATGTTGCTCCTCAATGGTTTTTCGTGCTTTAGTCTGAGCATTCAAGATTTGTTTGGGAAGATCCAAACTAATAGTCACGACTAAGGCTCAAACCCTTAACGGTGGTTCTCGTTCTTTCCAGCTCAAAGCATCAAGCCAACGACATTGGCTTTCCCGGGAGATAACGAATATCGCAATCATAATCCACTAACAATCTAACCATCGGTCGTTGTCTCATGTTTAGTTCCTTCTGATTAAGAATGTGTTGTAAGCTTTTATGATCTGTGAACACTGTACACTTGGTTCCGTACAGATAGTGCCTCCAAATCTTGAGAGCGAACACTACTGCTCCAAGTTCCAAATCATGAGTCGTATAGTTCTTCTCGTGAATTTTCAACTGGCGTGATGCATAAGAAATTACCTTCTCTCTTTGCATCAACACAGCGCCCAACAACCCTTACTTTAAGCGTCGCAGTATCGATGAAATCTTCCGCTTCCCTTAGGTAAGGCCAAGGAATGGTGCATGCACAAATTCCGCTTCAACAGTTGAAAAACTGCCTTTTATCTTGTTTATATCGCCACCCCACTCAACATTGACCTTCTTTTGAGTAAACTTAGTCATTGGTTTTGGCGATCTTTGAAAACCCATCAATGAATCTTCGATAATACACACCAAGACCTAAAAATTGACGAAAACTCCGTTGGTGATTAGGAGATGCCAATCTTTAAAAATTGGATTCAATGGCTTGGCTCGGATCCACATGAATTTCTTCCTATCGATCTACGTGAACCGAGGAACTGAGTACTTGGGAATTCCCAAAATTCACATTTGAGAAAATTTGCATACAACTCTCTTTCTAAGCCAACTCTAAAATTGAAGCTTAAGGTACTCTTCGTGTTCTTAGCTTTGTTCGGCGAATAATCAGAATATCGACAATAAAGACAATTCAACGAATTTACCAGATATGGTTTGCATACCTGATTCATAAGGCCCATGAATAAGGCAGGTGCGTTTGACCAACCAAACGCATAACTTGAGAAATTCGTAATGGCCGTAACGATTTTCTGAAGGGTAGTCTTTTTGAAATGTTTTTCTCGAACCCTCAGTTGGTGATAAACCGACCTTTTAGGTCGATCTTCGAGTAACACTCGAGCCCTTGAAGCCCCCGATCAAATAAATCATTTCAATTCTTGGGAGTGGATAACGTTATCTTCACTGTCGATTTGTTTAATCCCGATAGTCAATGCACATCACCGAAATGATTCCATCCTTCTTTTTGACAAAACATAGACCGGTGGGGGGAGGGCGGGAGGGAGGCTCCGCCAGGGGGGAGAGTGAACGTGGGTGTCGGTGAGAGAACTCTATATGCCGAAGATTGTTGTTATAGCGGATGCGAGGTGGTTTGTAGCAGGGATTGGCGTGGGTGGTGTGGAGTCTTAGGAAGGGAGGATAGCAGCTGTATGATAACACGGACATACTTGTACGTTGGCACTTATCCGAATAGTGCGCGCGAGTCGTTTCAACAATTCTTTCGCATATTGGTAAGGGCAATGGTGCGCTGCATAAGACGTCATTAAGGGGCACACACACCAGGGATAAAATACGCACGCTTACACAGTGATTGGCGAAAGGACTGCACATCGGCCGCAAAGAGGTTATCAATTGAGATAGAGAGCGAGGAGTCATTCTTACCACATAGACTGATGCGTCGGAGGACAAAGACGTCCATACCACATAGATCGATAGTTGCCGCACGGACTACCTAGCTTTATTAGCGTAAATAGAGTCACGATTTGCGATGGTATATATGCGGCGGATATTGTCGGCACATCCGACTACGCAGAGTGCCGAATTAAACTATACTGTTCAGTGATTAAATGTTTAACTTTCTCACTTACAATCTCTACTGATTAGGACTTGGGAGCTTAATGAGCCGTGCCCTCTATAGTCTGATAGACAGAAGATGTACGCAAGAGGAAGTGTTAGAGGAAAATTTCTGCTGACGTTCTCCGGAGTGAGCGTGGTCTGGGCGGTGAGTTATTGAGCTCTCTGATAATGATGTTTACTATCCAGAGCATGGGTCATCTATTCTACTCACAGTTCACACTCCGGTCCGACCAAGTGTACCGATCCTACATTGAGGATTATCTTCTACGACACATGGATTATCGTTAGGTATACAAAGTCTACTCTGCCGCTTTCATACAGCGTTTGACAAACGCACTGACATATTCTGCAATCAACGCGGTCACTTAGGTGAACTGCTCAGGCCAACTCGCTAACTCCATATCTGCGTGATTATAATGTCCGGATTGCTATAATTGACGCACTATCACTGCGATATGAGTTCACTCAGAGAGCATTAAATTAGACTGGTAATAGAAAATGCTAATGAGCTGAGCATATAATGAAGTAAACTCTCTACAATCGTGAATTTTAGTAAGTATCGACATTTCTAAGCAAGAGAGGATATACTGTATGCAAAATATGTTCATAGGGTGCTGGGGGGCATCGCCAACCGAATGTAGTACTATGGAATCTCTCTCGATCACGGTGAGTTCTCGAGGATAGTCGCAAAGAGATGATCTCATAGCGATTTTTACACGTGATCTATATATAGACACAGTCTGTAGTGATTGGACCAGTATCTGCTTATGGTACTGGATGCATCGTAGTTACCTAACATCGCACAATTTCCAGAGAGATTCGAATCACGAATTTGGCTATAGCATGCGACGGTCTATTCTATCATCGAATGAGTATTAATTGAATGGTTATTCAAAGATCGCTCAGAGACTCTAATGACATAAGCTTAGTTCAATCATAACCGGAAAGAGTGTAGTAACACTGGAAAGTTTTTAATATAGAAGTCATCTACTCCTCCTGTTGACAGCGGAAATGAGTGCGAGTCAGCAAATATTTAGAAAGTAAAACAGGCAATACGACTTATCGTAGTAGTGTATAGAAGACACACAATAGAGGATTTATGGGGTTGGGGGGGTGGGAGCGATTGAAGATTTTTTTTTTGTGTGTTGTTTGGTGGTCGAGGATGTGAATAGGTTTTGGAATATGGCACACACACAATCATGTTTGGGACCATAATGTGTGTTAGGAGGGGAAGGATGTTTTTTGGAGATTTTTTTTTTTAGGAGTTTTTTTTTTTTTATTTTTTTGAGTAGTGGTGTGTAGTGGTGGTGGTTGTTGTTGGAGGGAGAGGTTTGTATATGTTATCTATATATATCTATATCTTTTGGTGGAGGTAGTGAACATATATAGGTGGGTTGATTTTTATGGGGGGTGGGGAGGAGAGGGGGTTTGGGGTGTTATTGTTTTTATTTTTTGGGGGGGGGGGTTGGTGGGGGTGGGGTGTTTGTGTTGGTTTGTGGGGGGTGTGGGTGATATGGGGTTTGGGTGTGTGTGTGTGTTGTTTGGTGTGATAGGGTGTGGTTGTGGTGTGGTGGTGGTGTGTTGTTTGTTGTTTTTTGTGTGTGTGGGTGGGTGTTTTGGGTTTGGGGTTGGGTATTTGGGAATGTTGATGTTGGTTTGATGGTGGATTATTAGTTTTAGTTTTTGTATTATTTAGAAGTTGTTGTTTAGTTTGTGTGGATAGGTTGGTTGATTTATTAATTAGTAGATGTTAGGGTGAATGAGGGGTTGGTTTTTAGTTGATTTTATAATAATATTTTTTGAAAAAATAATTTATGATGTAATACTATTTTCTTTCGCTCAGCAATCACTCATTATCCCTATTCCCACACCATACAATTAACCTTCGGACTTTCCTCGTCCCTTTTGTTTTTTAGTATTGTCCATTTGAATTCCTACAATTACGGACCAATGGCCCACTATGTTGCACCTGTGGCATTTGGGAGCACATGGACCATCATGATGATAGTTGCATTTAGGACACAACGGCTTGGACCCGCCGTAATATTTCTTCTCTCGTGCCCTGCACTAAGCTATTTGCCCAATATTTTGGCTCTTGTTCGGACTGTTATTGTTTCTGATTGTTCTTTTGGGAAAAAAAGTGTTATTCAACTTCGTCTTGTTCTCAGCCTGGCGTTCGGAAAGAGTGCTGATCTTTTTGTCCATACATTTCTGAAACTTCACTATTGGACACTTACTCTTGAAGTGTCTCAGACTTCCACACTCATAACAGGTGTGAGTTCGTTTATTCCTAGCAACAGTAGGATTCCTACACTCTCGGGTCATGTGGCCAACATTCTGTCAATTCTCGCCCCTTACAGTACTTTGCCCAATTTGGTTACCTTCCACTATCCCTTGTTGTTTAGCATTCTCTGCTACCTTGCATTCTTGTTGTTCGGTCTGGCTTATTGACTTACGACCATGTTGGTTTTCGTCTCATAAATGTCAATAGCCTCAATAGCATTAGCCACTCGCTGGCTAACACCCGCCTCAATTTCCTCAACCACTCATCCCTTGATTAACAGTTGTCATTTGTTTCTGAAAAACACAGGGAACAAAATGTATATGAAGTTTTAATTCAAGGGAAAATCATGACACTCCGTGATCCCAACAAGTAGGTAAGGTGAGACCACGTTATGCATAGATATAAGATAACAGCAACCATGGCATAAATAAATCTCCATCGTACAGTAGCATGATCATAACCAACAGCGTAGGTTAATACTTAATACATCGTTTACATGAGTAAAAGAGTACAAGCTTTTTATTAACACTACCAACCGAGTATTTCTCAAGTTTAGTGGATTAATACAAAAACAAGCTATACTGACAAATCTATTTGTCTATGGGCCAGGGTGCCTCTCAAGATTCTAGATGCTAACCTGTTATGTTATCTTTAAGTGACTTAATATTCTTTGGTGATGATAAAGGTAGTGCAGCAGCAACTCAGTAATGCATGCCTCAGTAGATGGTGATCGTGGAGTATGGTATTAAATAGACATCCGTACTGCACGGGATTTGGTCTCGAAAGTCAAGATGATATGGTGTGGAGAGGTGGTGTGGAAGCAGACTTATCAGTCTTAAATGCCTTTGTATTCTCAGCTTGAGGGGACAGGATCATCTGTAGGTACCGCAGAAGGGTCGGTCGAAGCATAGGTGCTCCTCCTCCTCCTTGTCCTCCTTATCCTTCTCAACATCATCATCATCGTTGTCATCGTCATCAGATGACTCATTATCATAATTATCTCCTCCATCGACAGGATAGTCAGCATGAATCCCTCCTCAGGTTTTCTCATCATCCTCCTTCATTTGGAGTTAGCAATGTAGCCAGGTGAAGGCAGTAGGTGAGCACATCATCAGATAGAGGCTGATCCTTCATTGGTGCCCCCTCTATCTCCTCATCAGACAAGCCACAGCAATCCCCCATGGCTCGTAATAAAATTAAACAGACTGGTAGTGTAACCGTCATAATGAAAACATAAATTGCTTGCAACGAGCAAAACATAACTTAAATAAAAATAATAATATAAGCTCTTATATGTAATATACGTTATTAGGTCCAAAAGCCCTATGTTAGATCTTCAAGCCTTTTAAGTTTTTATAGAACATATGAATCACGAAAGCAACACAAGAGAGGACTCCAAACAATAAACTAATTAACTACGCAAAATATCAACAACAGAGTAAAAGAAGAAGAATTACTACAAACAATGATCCCTCTAATGGATCTTTCTATTAACAATAAAAGGTTTTCATCCGTCTACCTTCATCTATACCGTATGTGTTCTTAAATACTCATGAAACCCTAACAACCACTTACCTAATACTCTCAAAAGAGATAAGTATTATCACTATCCTAGGATATCTCATGCATATCCTTATCCTATCTTACATACTACCAACTACGGAGAAGTATAATTTCAACCAGGACTAATATTGTTCAACCAGCAGGAATAACTTTTGATCTGTCACACTAACTAGAACAAATCCATACCAGTTAGGAACTACATACCTACCGGAAGAACTTTTACTCTACCAGTTAGGAACTATTACTCTACCAGTAGGAACTTGTTACTCTACCAGGTAGGAACACATACCTACTATGTAGGAACTTTTTACTCTACCAATAGGATCTACCATACCTACTACAGGAACTTTAATCTACCATGAGAAACTTTTACTCTACCATAGAACTATCTATTACAATAATTCCAAACAAGTAATATATTATAAACACGTATTATCAGTTATGAATGCGATCAGACCCAACTAACTAAAATCAAAAACTAGTGTCCCCGTAAAAACCCATTTGTATGGATGCAATGTAGAAGAACGGTTGTAGTCCAGCAAAACATTTGACGCTGGATTCTCTATAAACCTTGGCTCAGATACCTGAACTGATAACCACGGAGGGACACTAAAAACCTAAAAGAATGAACTACCACATAGTATGCCGGTGCATGCCCCGATGCACGTCGCCCTCCTCTCGCCTACACGAGTGACAACTAGGGCCACTATTGTCATTGCACGGCTGTACCTAAGGGTGCCTCCCGTTGCTTCGGATACAGCTGACGGACAACGGCCGGGGTCGTTATTCGGGGAACGACCGAACTCCAACCACTCAAAACCCACTAAAAGCGAGACGTGACACAACGGAACCACCCAGGTGGACATAGGGGGGGGCACAGGCAAGGGGCGGGGGGGGTGGGGGCGGGGCGCTTTGCTGGCGGGGGGGAGGGAGGCATGGAGGGGGGGGGCGCTGGAGTCTGTTCGAGCGTGGGGGGGGGGGGTGGGCGTGGGGTGGGGGGGAGGGGTGGGGATGGTTGTAGAGGGCGGGGGGGGGGGGGGTTGTGGGGACATTGGTGCAAAACTATACTGGTGGATTAGAGTATTTCCAAAATGGGTGCACGAGAAAGTAGCGTAATAAAAGGATAACCGGGGCGTGTTACTTCTCATATCATAACATTGCAACAAGAATATATATAAGAACGACAAAAAAAGTCGTTTAAAAATGATACATTGGATTTGATAAAAGACTTGTTATACAAAGCATGCAGCTTTACTTGTTCAGGATTTGATATTACAAAGATTGACATACATGTCCCAAAATATAGATACAACCAAATCTAAAGCGTGATAATCAAAAGTGTCACCAATGTATCCTTAGCCAGGAACCATCTCGTTCCTATATACCTCAAGAAAACATTTATGCTTTAAAACGTCAACAAAATTGTTGGAGTAGGAATTCATAGGTTAGCAAAATATAATATGGCAGGAACCAGCAAAGACTTTTATTTCTCCATTTCCCTGATAATGCAACACATGCAGACATACACAAAACCCTTATTTACATTTTCCTAAGCTCATGACACTAGAAGCTCGATCGACCTTTCTTGCAATAAAAATTATATATGCAATTTCCTTTCTTTTCATTCTATTTTCTGCCCGAGAGATGTTTAACCCCGAAACATCCCCAAAGTTCCGACAGATTCTATAGCGTTCGTTCTTGGTGATAGCTATCACTCGAGAAGGGATGGTCAATTCGCCAAATAGAGTCTATTTTTATATACTCTCGCAGCTTACATATAATGTTAATTTCACAATTACATCTATGCCAATTAAGAACAGTTCATGATAATGGGCTCACGTTTGGGTTATCGCGGGTACTAGGCACCGCCTTGTAATCAATATGATAACAACCACTTGCGTGGCCAATAAATAGAGAGGAGGGCAAGGGAGCACATAGTATGGTCCACCCAGGGCGGGGGGCGCCGACACTCAAAGTTATAAAACATTGAAATGCGGTGTAAAAATTGTGGGTGCTATGAAGTCGGAGCGGACCTTGAGTGTCAGGGTATAGATCCTTAGGATATCACGAGGGGAGGGGATGGAAAGCGTTGGCACGCGCAATGTGTCGGAGGATGACGTGGGGTGTGGTCAGACCGGGTGGGGGCAGTGATTGGAAGGGGAAGTAAGGTCGTAAAAGTGACTAATCACATTGAGTCTTGCTCTACCATGCATAAGTAGCTATTTAGCAATATCATCACGCATCAGTAGAGTGTTTTAGTGAAAACATATTTAGAAATATTGAAAAATATTTATAAAGTAGCAGTGAATAATGTAATAGAGGGTGAGAGGAAGTTATTCCTGTGTGTAGGGTAAGAGTATTGGTACGATCCTGGTAGTATTGTAGTTACTCATTTAGTTATAGTTATAAGCTACTGGTAGTGAGAAGGTTGATTATACGACCTGTGTTTAATGGAAGAGATAGAGATTTACTCCTGGTAGTATAATTATTTACACCTGGTAGTTGAGATTAAGTACTCCTGGAGTTATAGTATTGGGATTTAACTAAGAGCTGTCCTGACTGGGGATGAATGACTCCACTAGCATCACAATTTCATGACTCGGCTTCTAAAGTGAGAAGTTTAATCGAAACTATATTTTAACAACTTTATCAGTCTGTCCGAGACTCCGGAAACTCGACCGAAATGGGGCGGAGAAAAGCCCACACATCTAGATAGCTGATGCAGTTGTAATAAATTACCAAAAAGCCAAGATTTTGCCGGGGGCCCGTCTTACGACGCCGTTTATCACTCGGGGCTTTTAGACATTAAAGAACCTGTCGCGGGGAGAATAAAACTGACCTTGGGGCTGAACGCCTTTCGGGATATTTCCTCCGAAGGGCCGAAAGCGGACTCGAGAAGTGCTGGCATAATACCAACTTTAAAATCCCTGACAAAACACTCACTTAACAAATGCTGATGATTTTTAATACCTCGAATAGAATACCTCGGGATGAGTTCCGCTCTAAACTCTTTTTCGTTATAAATCCGTTTGACAAGTTTCTTACCTTTTCGGAATCGTCGTGAATCATACTATTTTATAAAAACATAAAATAATGTGTTATATATACGAATTTTAGACAGAATCTTTGAGTGACCTTGTTGAATCCATTTTTAACCTTGCTTTTATACCTTACTACTTTTGTAGTTAATCATTTTTACACCAACTTAATATGGTACAATACTTTCTCATCCCTTTTAACATGATATTAGCAATATCTCAACATATATAATAGTGTACAAAATGACCATTGCAAGTAAAAATTCCATTTACATATTAAAAATCTTAAATGGTGATTCAAGCTACAATAGAACTAACATATGCATAAAATGAATATTGAAAGAACATAAAGGGTTCTAGATGACCTTATGGTGTATGATGATGATCAATGTAATCTAAACCCTTGTTTAGATAAAAATCCAAAGCTTTCAAGCTATGAAAACCCTAATTTAATATGAAACCCAAAATCTTGATTTCTTGCTTCAATTGCTTGTAAATCCTTAACCAATACTTGGAAATAACTTAGGACATCTTAGATATGATATGAGAATGTGTAAATAAGTGATAGAAAAATTTAGTACGGATAGTTTATAGGGGGGGTTGAGCCGTGGGTTTGGTTGAGAGAAAGAGAGGTAGAAATTGTTTTTAGTTAAGTGTTGAGAGTGTGTAGATGTTAGCTCTTGCATGTAAGTAATATATATATAAGGTGGTAAGATATTAGCAAAGTTTGACCAAGAAAATGGAAAGGGGGAGGGGCGGCAAGAATTGGTCAAAAAGGAGGGAATTAAGGGTGACTAGTTAGTCAAGCCTTACTAACTCTTGCTAGCACCATACTCTTAGTTAATGGAAGTGTTCTTATATCCCCTCATATGTAGAACATCCCATGAATTCAAGTCTTGTGATTGACTAGCTACTTTCTTTTGATAATAAGAAATGTTACTTGCACTTGTTGGTGAAAATGAAAGTAATATGTAATGTGTAGTTATTATTTTATCAAGTGAATACTTGCAAAGTGATATGTCTTGGTTATTTATTGTTAAATGGGGCGTCCCATTTATAAATGAAGTAAAGTTTTATAAACTTTTTGATCATTGAAAAATAATACTAGGCATTTGTTGAAGCGTGGAAATATTTTTGTGGTTCCGGGTATGCCTTCAATAAATCACAAGCAAACGCGTACAATACTAAGAAAATATTAGGTTTATCGACGTCGTCAATGACTTGAAAACACGGGGTGTTATAGACTTCCCCCGTTAAACGAGCCTTGTCCTCAAGGCTCATGATGCAGCACTTGACGACGGTGCGGTCTTGGTGAAGAGGTGTGGATATTTCTTCTGGAATTGATCTTCACGTTCCCACGTGAACTTCATGGCTCTGCTTGGAGATCCATCGAACTGACGTAAATGGTATTTCGGCTTCGTTTCAATCGTTTAACTTCACGGCCTACTATTTCTAACGGTTCCTCAACAAAATGAAGCTTGTCATCAAGATGAAGTCCATCCAACGGAACGGCTAATGGTTCATCGGCATGACACTTTTTCAGGTTGGACACATGGAATGTATTATGAACTCTACTCAACTCTTCAGGAAGATCGAGCTTGTAAGCAACCTCTCCAACCTTTTCTAACACCTTTGACATCCAAACAATCTAGGGTTGTACTTCCCCATTATGCCAAACGTACGACCCTTTTCCAAGGCAAACTTTAACATAAAGTTTATCCCCGAGCTGAATTCCATTGGTTTACGCTTCAAGTCTGGCGAACTCTTCTGTCGGTTCTTCCTTTATCACGAGCGGCTTGCATTCCTTTGCTTGATTGGATATTTACCTCGGTGGTCTCTTGAATTAGATCTGGACCGAGGATTTGAGCTTCTCCAACTTCGGCCCAACAAACAGGTGAAACGACACTTTCGACCATAAAGTGCTTTGAATGGTGCGGCCTTGATGCTAGCGTATACTATATGTTATATGAAACTCGACTAATGGTAAATGATAACCAACCCTCTTCCTAAGTCGATCGCATTAACACCAGCATATCCTCGAGAGTTTGAATGGACCCCTCATCCTTTGCCCGTCCAGTTTGCGGATGGACGCTTGTACACTATCCAAATTAGTACCCAAAGCGTTCTGAAGTGACCTCCAGAAATTAGATGCGAATCTCGAGTCGCGATCACAAATGATTGAAACAGGCATTCCATGTCTCGTGACCACCTCCTTTAGGTACATTCGTGCAAGTTTATCCATAGGATCAGTCTCTCTCATCGGTATGAAAATCGCAGACTTAGTGAGTCGGTCAACAATCACCCAAATGGTGTTGTAGCCTTGCGACGTCTTAGGAAGCTTAGTAACAAAATACATAGTGATGTTGTCCCACTTCCATTCAGGTATCTTGGGTTGTACCAACAATCCTGATGGCCTTTGATGTTCGGCCTTGACCTTAACACATGTTAAACACTTGCTAACATAGGTGGCAATGTCGGCTTTCATATTGGGCCACCAATATAGCTTCTTCATATCTTGGTACATCTTGTCAGAACATGGATGTATAGAGTATTTTGATTTGTGGGACTCGTGCATGATCACAGTCCATAAATTGCCATAACAGGGTAGCCAACTCCTGCCATTGAGGCATAGAGTTCCATCCGCACGGAGTTCCAACTTTTCTGTCCTAATTACCTTTGGATTTTTAGCGTTTTCAACCAACATTCCTCCAACATCTTCGTTCTTGATGTTCTCTGGTTTTCATGCTTCAGTCTGAGCATTCAAGATTTATTTGGGAAGATCCAAGCCAATAGTCATGACTAAGGCTCGAACTCTTAATGGTTGATCTCTCTCCTTCCTGCTTAGAGCATCAGCAACAACGTTTGCCTTTCCTGGGTGATATCGAATCTCACAATCGTAATCACTGAACAACTATAACCAACGTCGTTGCCTCATGTTCAACTCTTTCTGATTAAGAATGTGTCGTAGGCTCTTATGATCAGTGAACACCGTGCACTTGGTTCCATACAGGTAGTGCCTCCAAATCTTGAGAGCGAACACTACTGCTCCAAGTTCCAAATCATGAGTCGTATAATTCTTCTCATGAATCTTCAGTTGGCGTGATGCATAAGCAATCACCTTTTCTCTTTGCATTAACACAGCGCCCAAACCCTTCTCTTCTTTGAAGCATCGCAATATGCGATAAAATCTTTGCTTCCTTCAGGTAATGCCAGGATTGGTGCACTGCACAACTTTTGCCTTTAAACATTTGAAAAGCTGCTTCTTGTTTATCACCCCACTCAAACTTGACCTTCTTCTGAGTAAGCTTGGTCATTGGTTTGGCGATCTTCGAAAACCCTTCAATGAATCTTCGATAATACCCAGCAAGACCTAAAAATTGACGAATCTCCATTGGCGACTTAGGAGATGCCCAATCTTTAATGGATTCGATCTTGGCGGGATCCACGTGAATGCCCTTACTATCAATCACGTGACCTAGGAACTGTACTTTAGGAATCCAAAATTCACATTTGGAAAACTTGGCATACAACTCCTCTTTCTTAAGCAATTCTAAGATTAGCTTAAGGTGCTCTTCGTGCTCTTGCTTGTTCTTTGAATATATCAGAATATCATCAATAAAGACAATCACGAATTTATCCAAATATGGTTTGCACACCCGATTCATAAGGTCCATGAATACGGCAGGTGCGTTTGTCAAACCAAACGGCATAACTTGAAATTCATAATGGCCATAACGGGTTCTGAAAGCGGTTTTTGGAATGTCTTCTTCTCGAACCCTCAGTTGGTGATAACCCGACCTTAGGTCGATCTTCGAGTAGACACTCGACCCTTGGAGCTGATCAAATAAATCATCAATTCTTGGGAGCGGATAACGGTTCTTCACCGTTAGTTTATTCAATTCCCGGTAATCAATGCACATCCGGAATGATCCGTCTTTCTTCTTGACAAACAAGACCGGAGCTCCCCAGGGTGAGGAACTAGGTCTTATAAAGCCTTTGTCAGATAGTTCTTTTAGTTGCTCCGACAACTCTTTCATTTCAGAAGGTGCCAATCGATAAGGCGCCCGAGCTACGGGTGCAGCACCAGGTACCAAATCGATTTAGAATTCCACTTGTCGAGTCGGACGAAGATCCGGCAAGTCCTCAGGAAAAACTTCAGGAAAATCTCGAACTATTGGTACATCCTCAAGTCGCTTCTTCTCCGACTTGTCTTCAACCTCATTTGTAGTGACATGTGCCAAAAAGACTGGACACCCTTTTAGCATGTATTCTTGTATTTTAGAGTACGAGATAATGTGTAGACGAGCCTCGTGTCCCTGGTTGCTTTCGTCATCGTGAACAATTATTGTTTCATTTCCCCAAGGGATACGAACGATCTTCTCGGCACACACAATGATTGCTTGGTACTTTGCCAACCAATCCATCCCAATTATAGCATCGAAACTACCAAGTTCTATGGGCATTAAATTTATATTGAATGAGTGGTTCAGGAGATTTAATGTGCAACCCCTAAGGATAGTGTTTAACCCAATTATCCTCCCGTCAGCTAGTTCGACATCAAAATAGTGATCTAAGGTAGATGGTGGGATATCCATTTGGGAACTAAATGCAGTAGACATAAAACTCCTATCGGCACCAGTATCAAATAATATAGAAGCATATCGGTTATTGAGAAGGAACGTACCCATCACGATATTAGAATTTGGGTTTGTCCCTGCATGTCCCACCACATACACTTTGGCTGGAGCCCTGTCATTACCAACTTGATTTCCACGGTTTTTGTTGTTCTTCAGCTTTGGGCATTCCCTCTTGAAGTGTCCTTGAACTCCATACTCGAAGCAAGTAGGTTTTTGGCCTGACCTAGTGCCTCTCTAATTGTTTGCATTGTTGGCATTTCCCGTACTCCTACAGTCACGAGCAAAATGGCCAACTTTGTTGCATTTGTAGCATTTTGGAGCACACGGACCATCGTGGTGATAGTTGCATTTAGCGCATAGGGGTTTAGATCCCCAGTATGGCTTCTTTTCACCAGTCCCTGCAGTATAGGCCCTACCAGTATTCTATCGCTTATTCTGTTGTTGTTGGTTTTGATTATTTCGGGAAGTGTTTTCAAACTTCCTTTTATTCTCAGCCTGTCTTTTAGCAATGGTGATGACTTTCTTATCCATTAGTTCAGTGGCCATTTCAATAGCCTCTTGCATGGTTTTCGGCTTTGATGCTACAAGGTTTCCATGGATCATGTCTGGTAATCCGCCGACGTACCTTTCAATCTTGTCAGACTCCTCCGGAAACATCCTAACACACAGCAGTGCTAGTTCTTGGAAACGTTAGTTGTACCCTATCATATCAGTACCCTTCACTTTCAAATTCCACAATTCAGCCTCGAGCTTTTTCATCTCATTCCTCGGACAGTACTTGTCAGTCATCTTCTTTCTTAGATCGGCCCAAGTCATTGCATATGCAGCATCATGACAGATAGTCATAACATGGGAATTCCACCATGTTAGAGCACCTGCTAGAAGAGTACAAGTGGAAAACTTAACCTAATTTTCCACAGGGCAATTGCTTATGCAGAAAACAGTCTCCATCCTTTCGAACCATTGAGTTAATTCAACAACTCCCTCAGTGCCTTTGAAATATAGAGGTTTGCACTTCATAAAGTCTTGGTAAGTGCATTCTCGAATAATGCGTTCAGTCCTTCTGCCACATGTTCCCAAAGTGTGGTTGTCATCGCCATTCCTATTTTCATCATGTGCTGCCAAAGCGGTAGTGACACCTTGGTCAATCATTGCCTGAAGTTGGGCATTAGTGACCGATGTGGTGGTGGTTGCTGTTGGGGCTGGGGTTGTTGTGACCGGTGTTGACCTTGTGGCTCATTTTGGTGCCATTTTCTTCAATCACAAGAAAATACAATACCCGTTAGATTTCATTAAATCATAACCATGACATGACATATACATGATAAATAAAGTGAGATCACATCACACAGTGAAATATACAACTGAATTGTAATCAACAATGATATAACCAAATTGACATTCATTCATAAACAAATTCGATTACAGACGTGACATAATACAACCATTCCATATATAAATTGGAAAACATACATGAATGGTTCAGATACAAAATGATCATAACGATTAGGTTACAAAATAAACATAACAACCTAAAGCCTTACTAGCCGGGATTAAACCCGTAATACTTAGTAGGCTATATACAAAATGACTAGCCATAACATGATCTAATCTATGAACTGCTACCAGCCTCCTCTGGCAGCTCTGGCTGTGCAGGACCTCCAGCGGGTCCTTGCTGTCCCTGTAGTGCGGTAACCTGCCCCTGTAGTGCTGCCACCTGTCCCTGTAGCGTGGTCACCTGTCCCTGTAATGACTGCATCACTGTCAATGTCTGTATAAGCTGCTGCTGTCGGGTATGATCAGTTGTCCTCAACTCTCTCATCTCTGCAGATCTCCTATGGTCTGCCTTCAGCATCTCTGAAATCACAGCCTGTCTCCTGCGATCAGCAGCATGCAACTCTCTAATCTCTGACATCTGACCCAGTACGGTAGTGCGTAGTGACATAACCTCTCCGCGGGCAAGATCACTCGCATCCATCGATCGCCTCCAAGCCTCTCAGGACAATCTAGCCTCTGTCTCCATCTGATGACGTGTATATGCATGTGCTCGTCTGTCTCTAAACAACATATTGAGCCGACCAGCCAATAGCTGTCTCTGACTCTGCTCATCGTCTAACCTCGTATAAATCTCATCCGTGTCTTGCCTAACCCTAGTCTCAAATGCTGTCATATGTCGACCCAACTCCGTGTCAGTACTAACTGGTGCCCCTTGAAGGGTCTTAACTATCTCGTCCCACGAGTCGGTGATCCCATATCTATCCTCTCTCTCTGAATCACGCCTGATCTCCCTATCCATAGTAGCTACAAAGCCATAGTCTGCTCTAAGACCTCCAGCCGGTCTAGCAGTAACAGCATATGAGCTCTCTCCTACCTCGTATCCAGGACCAAGAACGATACCTAACCTCTTTCGAGGTGGTAAGGTAACCTCGGGTCTGTCCTCCCTACGACTAGCAGAGGGAAGTAGCAATGGTGGTGATGAAGTAGGAACTGGTATGGGCAAGGGTGGTGGTATCCATAATGATGGTGCATCTGGTCTAGTGGGGGAGAGTATGAAGGGTGGTGGTAATGGTAGAGAATGGGAAGTAGATGCGACCTCAGCTCTCATCTGAATCATAGCAGCTCGATAGCCCAAAGAACGAATAGGGCTAGGAGGTGGTGCTGGTGATAACACAGGTGATGGTGGTGATAGTGGTAGTGATGGAGAAGGTATCTGGGGAAGTGGTGAAGACCATGGGGAGAGTGGTGATGATGGTGGAGTAGATATAGCGAGAAGTCTGGTAACCTCTGCATCAGACCATACTGGTGTAGGTACTGGAGCTAGAATAGAAATCCTAGCTGTCACACGATATGCACAGGGTGTGGTGGTGGTGTGGCCGCAGACTCATCAGTCTCGAACGGCTCTGTCTCCTCCGCAGATGGGGCCTGATCAGTAGCTGGTAAAGCAACAACTACAGATTCGGCAGGAGCTAGGTGCTCCTCCTCCTCCTCCTCATTATCGGCCTCAATGTCCATGTCATCGTCCTCATCATCCTCTGATGACCCCTCCTCGTCATCGCCGTCATCTCCTCCATTGGTAGGATAATGAACAGGATCCTCCTCGGGGTCCTCATCGTCATCCTCCTCTGGGTCCGCCTCAGGATCGGACTCCGGGACATAGTCAGGTGACTGAGCAGTGGGTGAGGCATCCTCAGCACCTGGCTGATCCTCAGCAACAATCTCATCATCAGTATGCTCTGGGCCTGGAACATAATCTGGCGAAGGTGGTGCCTGCTCTGGCTCCTCAGGGCCAGGCACGTAATCTGGAGAGGGTGGGGCCTGAAGAGCGGCCTCCACGTATGGGTCCTCTGGCATCCCAAGCAGCTCAAGGTACTCGTGATCATCGGCTCTCGGTGATCCTATGTCTGATAAACCCTCAAATAGGCTGGAAACCTCCGTGTATGTAACCCCCGATTCATCCGAATCTGACATGACTGAATCTGAAAATTCAAAATAGCTTATATTAGTATTTAATATAAGACTCTTATAGTAATATACATTTATATCATAACATGTATATCAATTATGAATGCATCTAGTCCAACCAACTAATGCAACAAGTAGTGTATGCATGAATGTATGCACATATGTATGTCCCGTGTAAAAACCCCTTTGTATGAATTCGATGTTTGAAAACGGTTATAGTCCAGCAAAAACATTTGACCTGGTTCTCTATAACCTTGGCTCTTGATACCAATCTGTAACACCCCCAAATTGGGTCGCAGCGGAATAAGGGTCCGGGGCATGTTACTTCATAGATCAATAACACAAGATGTATATAGAACGACCAAAAAGTCGTTTAAAACTGATACATTGGATTTAACAAAGTATTTGTTACATAAGCCGAAGCTTCACTTGTTCAAAATACAAAGATTTCTAGCCCATAACAGTTATACAAAATGTAATGCGACAAAATCTTTAATGCATGATATCCAAATCAAAACCACCAATGTATCCCTTGCACCTCGTGCTTACTGATCCCTTGAAAAACATTGCTTTAAAACGTCAACAATAATGTTGGTGAATTCATAGGTTTGATAAATCGTATATTGTAGGACCACAAGATTTCCCAAGTGTATGATAATGCAACAGATGCAGACATCATATAAATGTAATTACGTTGCCCTAAGCTCATGACACTGAAGCTCGACATAAATGAATACCATATAAATGGCCTACATTGCCCGTGATGATGTTCTAACCCGCAACATCCTATGTTCGACATGGTATACGTTCGTTTGCCCAGTGATAGCTAATCACCCGAACGGGGATGTCAATCCCAATAGATCTATTCATAACATTCGCGCTCATAATCCAGTAATTGACAGTTCATGATAATGGGCTCAACTAGGGTTATCGCTACTTAGGCAACACGTAATCATGATGTAAAACTTATCCACTTGTGTCCAATTATAAAACAGTGCATGTTTCTCACCCCAAAAACTTATAAAACAAAAGCATGTAAAACGTGGGGCTATGAACTCACCTTGAGTGAGCGAATAACAAGAATATCAAAGATAATGAGTCACGTAAGTCGTCAGATGCAACCTATTTAAATTAAGATCGTATAAGTACTAATCACATTGGGTAATTACTACCATGCATAATTCTATATAGCTAATCACCATCTAATTTTTTCAGAAAAAGTTGTGTTTAATAAGTTAAAACGTTTATAATTGCCGTTGTAGTAAAACTGGCGTAACTTTCACGTTTTAAGCCCGATTTTGACGTTTCTTATGCCCACGCTTTCGTATTAGGATGAGTTATCATAATTTGACATTTTCATAATTTTAATCCCCTGATGAATAGTACTTTTTACTGTTCACACCAGTTATAAAGTTATTTTTATAGTTTTAATTATCGTAAACGTCGTATTTTATTCGTTATAGCTCCGTTTATATCGATTCTTTCAAGCACGTTCTCGTAATTGAAAGTTATATTTATTTATGAGGTTTACAAAAATAAATGTTTCTATCATGAATAGTAACTTTTATAAAAATAGTTTTATAAAAGTATTAATTGTCGTAAACTCGCGAAATTCATAACTCATTCGTTATTAATTGAAAATTTTCGTTTCTTATCATTTTGGAATCCTAAAAATATGTGTAATCTATTAAAAATACTAAACTTGCTGTTTTATATAATTTTTATAAATTGTTTTATAAAAATTCTTTTATAAATCCGTTTATTTATCGTATAACTTGTTTTTACCGTAACTTTTTCGTTATTTATCCGTTTTTCAAGTTTCTTAGCTTTTTGGAATCGTCATGAGACGTACTATTTTATAAAAATATAAATCTATCGGATGGCGTAGGATTTAAATACGATGAAAAATCTGTATGGGTATCTATACGATATATAAGCATGTAGTCAGCTTAATACCTATAGCTCCTCTGTAATAATTTCAAATCGATTACATTACACTAGGACACGACATCATGTTCATAGTTATGATCCCAAGAACCAAACGATGCTCCTAAGTCTTTCTGAACACGAACAGATGGCGAGATGTCCAGAAAGCCCAGATGGGGCGGCAATGATATAGTCCCTATGCGCAATCAATGCAAGTCAACTATAAGCCTAGATGACTATATCATCATGCTATTAGATCTAACGATATCGTCATGTACTATATAACGAGCCAACATTATTCTTTAAACACATCTGTGGATAGATGATCATTTCATTCGTCAGTGTCTATGACTGTTATTACAATATTATGGCTAGGATGATTATTTACCAGGGCTATACTGAGTATCTCAATTCAGGCTCAGTCATAGCTTCCACACATCTATGTGTGGCCCACAGTCTATATACTACAGAATATCTGATACAGTTATTTAGGAGGTGGATAAGGCTTGATGCCTGTTTTATAACATAGGAACGCGCTGTGCTCACTGTACGAAAGTACACCTAGTAATTAGATTCTACATCTGTGTTATCTGATCCATGCCTAATTGATAATGCGATATTATATCCCATCCTAAGCGCGCATTATTCCATAGAGACTGTTAAATTGCATAGATGTAGTTGTGAATTACATATATCTGAGGCGGAATGATATCTGATAGATAGGCACAGCTATTGGGATTATCCTCCGACCAGTTTATGCAGGTCCAAGATGGTAACGGCGACAAAATGTGTACTTAGCCTGAATCTCACAGCTAGATCTTTTATCACAAATAGACGTGTAACGTATGCGACTACATCACCCACAATCGGGGGACGGTTAGGATCGCAATATGACGGTCATCAATCTAGTACTAGTACACGGGCAATATATTAACTGGCTATAATTATTGCATTCTCAATCACGGATTTCACGCTTCGGTGCTCTAGCAGATGCAATTGATAGGAGTCTAACTTATTACATCTGGTTACTATGATACGACTTCTAATTGCTTGGCAATGAACAGGTGCGGGATGGGGTGAGAGGGGTGGAGTATGAGTGCTCAGAGTATCCTAGTCTTACGAAATCAGGCTAAACACTATAATCAACCTATGCAGAGAATACATATCGAGGCACTGGGTGCCTCCAGACTATATGAAAAGGTGCTCAAGCGTAGCATGACTATCCCTATCACCTGAAACTAGGTCAAACCAATAATATTCCAATATGCTATGACTAAATGACTGGTTTAAAAGCATGTACAAAGGCTTAGGGTCCGCTTTCAGGAGCGAAGTTGGTCAGGAGTGGCGAGCGAAAGCCTTGACCAGACGCGAGAGGAATAGCTAGTAGGAAGTCGTTGCACGGTTGTGCAGAAAAGTCACGATCACCGCAAGCACAGACTAAAACAATCACTCACACACCTAATGCTACAAGACCCATAGGCTTACAAGACTTAGGAAGAGTGACATGACTACTGGTTAAATTGGGGATAATCAGATACTCGTTCTTTAATGAATAATATAATACATATAGTTAGCGATTACATGCTACGATCGAAATGCTCGCGTAAAGCTTTTGTAACCAGTCGGACTCTTCTGTCTTTTTTACAAAGATGCCATTGTCTATGACAGTGAAACGTTACAAGCGACTGGTGGGTGCTGTTTCAGGAAATACTTCGATAATTCGGGTAAGCTTTCTCTCTATACAAACTCATCTTGTGCTGTGGAGCGTGTGAGTGTAGAGGGGGAAGGCCCCAGACACCTTTGGCAGCTCAAGCGACTATCATACATCATATACTAGGGGAGGAGGTGGCGAGTCCACATGCACTGGGGTAAACAAGAGGCTTATATATACCATGATTGGGAAACTTCACGATAACGGGTGAGATAGAGGTATACTCTCGAGTAAGCGCTAGGGGAAGAGGAACAGTCACTCAACTGCGATAGAGATTTCTCTCTCTAAAGTGCGAGGGTGGTGGAGGGGGGTAGGGGATATATATACATACACAGCGAGGTGTGCAACTACTACACAAGTTCTCTATGCAAGAGACTTTGTGCGTAAAAATGACCTTAATTTGGGCGTTTTAAGCCCGTTGCCGCGTTTCCTTACGCCACGTCTCGTAGTAAGACGAGCGATCAAAATATTAATTTTCGAACTTTTTAAAATTCTGCGAATGAGATAGTTAAATTACGGTTCACAACGCTCAGTTGGTCTTTTAAGGCTTTAATTGGCATAAACTTGTAATCCTAAAACTTATTCGTTTTATTCCCGATTTTAAGTGATTCTTTCGATTACTTTTTTTGTTATGAAAAAGAGTATTATATTTTATAAAGATAATCCACTGATGAATAGCGATTGTTTACTGTTCATAGTTTATAAAATTTACTTTTTATAAACTTTAATTATCGGAAATGTCGTAATTTACTCGTTATAGTTCCGTTTTGAACGATTCTTGCGTGTACGATCTCGTAATCAAAAGTTATATCATATTTTAGATGTTTTAAAATAAAAGTTGCTGTAATGAATAGTAACTTTTTATAAAAATAGTTTTATAAAAGTATTTATTAGTCGTAAACTCGTTTTAAACTATTCTTTTTCGTTTATAGATCTGTTTTTTCGAGTTCTTATCAGATGGAGATCGCACGATGCGTATATTTATTATAGCAGATCAAAACCTACTGTCCCAATATTCTAATTTGGACAGCCCCTAATTACTTCATATATGTTTTTTTATAAAACCTTGTTTTATGTAATCATTAAGTTAAGGATTTACTATAAAAACTCTTTTAACCATATTTTACATATGTGGTACTTATAATAAGGTTCAATATCATCCCTAGTCCTTATAGTTTCATTGTAACAAGTTTAACCCTTTTACTTTCATTATTTTCATATGTGAAGTTTAAGAAACATTATAAAACCCTAATTTAACCTAAACATGTTTATACTTAATCCATAAGTTAACATACTTTTATATTTACTTTTCCATGATATTTATAACATTAGGACATGAGAATAAGTGTATAAATTGATAAACTCAAGGGAATAAAAACACATTTTACATATTCAAAAGTCATTAGTGGTGATTATGGCTATATTTAACATGTAATACATAAAATCATAAGAAATAAAAGTATAAAGGATTTAAGAAAACCTTAGTAATGATGTAAGAGATGTGAAATAAGTTCTAAACCCGTGTTTAGATTCAAAAACAAAGCTTCCAAGCTTATAACCCTAGATTAGGTTTCCAAAACCCTAATCTTTCCTTTTTCTTCTTATTACTTGCAAATGATGAACCAAAGCTTGCAAACACCTTAGAATACCTTAAGTATGTTTGTGTATAGGGTTGTATAATCTTAGAAAATCAAGTTATGGATTTTGTTGAGGGCTTAATGTTGCCGTGGGTTTTGGTGTAGATAAGAGAGGAAAGAAATTTGAAGATTTTTTTAATATAAAAGAGTATGAAAACCTACTCATGCATTTGCCAAAAGGCCTATTTAAGTATAAATATCTTGCTAACTTAACATGTTACTTCTAACCCTAGTTTAAGTTAACATGACTATTGGAAAAGTGTAAGAAGTTACCTTTAGAAAAACTAGATATATATGCTAAGTGATGACTCTTGGCCAATCATCTACTTTCGGCATATATATTGATCTATGAAGTAACACGCCCCGGACCCTTATTCCACTGCGACCCAATTTGGGGGTGTTACAGATTGGTATCAAGATCTAAGGTTATAGAGAACCAGGTCAAAAAAATTTGCTGGACTATAACCGTTTTCAAACATTGCATATACACAAAGGGGTTTGCACGGGGCATACATACGTGCATACATTCATACATACACTTGTTACAGCAGTTATGTCGTCTGATTCCGCGGTTACCTATACTTCCGTCCACTCTGAGGCACGATCTTGGAGTATCCCGTCTGAGGATCCTTACAAGGAGGCTGCCTGACAGTTGTTAGAGCAGGCACCACATCCTTCAGAGTATGTACCTGATCCCATGGAGCTAAAGGATCATGTACCAGTGTACATTCCTGAGCCTGAGCACCCTGAGGATTTAGTGACAGCTGAGGATGAGGCACCTATAGAGCCATACATTACTGAGGTTGCTTCTGCACCTACACCACCACTACCACCACCATCCCTTCTACCCACACTTATCTGACCCCCACATACTAGAGCAGCCATGGCTCAGAAGAGAGCCACAACACCATCCATATATCATTCACTACTTCCAGCAGGGACGCCACCATTGTTACCTATACCACTACCTGCACCATCTACTAGCCGCAGAGGTGACATTCTTGAGGCTGACACGCTACCTCGGAAGAGGCTACTACTTACTGCTCCTATACCTAGGGTTGAGGTTGGGGAGAGCTCAGCTGCTGCTGCTGCTAGACAGCCAGGATCTACTATGGCCCGCATGCTCGATCACAGTTTTGTAGACACTGTGGATACCAGGGTTCGAGATATTGAGAGGAGGACTATGGCCGCCGTAGAGGTGGTCAACCTGAGGGTCAGTTACCAGGCAGATGTTCGCAGGAGAGAGAGTTTAGGGTTTTATTCATGACATCAGGAGGCCCAAGAGGACCGCGCTGCTGTGAGAGCTGAGATTAAGATATTAAGGAGAGAGAGGCTTACTTACGAGCAAGAGAGCATCGAGACCAGTCATGCCTTGGCTAGGTCTGAGGCTTACAGCAAGGAATTAGAGGCACGGATTAGAGTGTTAGAGACTCAGGCGTATCGCCACGAGTGGCAGCGTCAGGACGCAGATGATCGTGCTATTGAGCATATCATACGTACCTAGGCCTTGGAGGTTAGAGCATGCATTGCCACCTTAGAGGACACTGGTAGTAGTGCCTAGGTTTACCTTTCTATCATATTGTAGCTATACTATATAGCCTGCTAAGTTTTTATGGGTTACTCCCAGCTAGCAGACTATATAGATCTTTTGTTTCTATTTAGCTATCATGTATAACCTACTAAGTATTAAGGGGTAACTCCCGACTAGTAGGGCTCTAGGTTTATTTTCATCTTGTAACCTAGCAGTAGGGAATCATTTTGTACCAAACAGATCATGTATGTTTCCAGATTATATATGGAATGGATGTATTATGTCATGTCGATCTCGTGTTGGTTTTATATTTCACTATGTGATGTGATCCCATTTTATTTATTGTTCATATGTCATGTCACGTTATGATTGTATGAAATCTAGCGGGTATTATAAATTCTTATGCTTTGAAGAACAATGGCAACTGTTAATCAAAGGATGAGTGTCGAGGAAATTGAGCAGATTGTAGCCCAGCGAGTGGTTAATGCTATCGAGGCTATTGCTATTTACGAGTCAATAAACCAAACCAAACAACAAGAAAACAAAGTAGCAGGGAATGCTAGCAACAAAAGGAAGTGGGAAAGTGACCACAATGGAAGCTCTAACCAACAACACAAAGGGCATAAGGTGTTTTGGGCACACGCTGTTGGGCCAAACAACAAGAAATATGCTGGGTCCCTACCTCTATGCAACAAGTGCAAATGTCACCATAATGGACCGTGCACTGTAAAGTACGGGAATTGGAAGAAAAAGTATGCTGGAACCTTACCACTGTGCACCAAGTGCAATTACCATCATAAGGGTCAGTGTGCACCCAAGTGCAACATATGCAAGAAGATTGGCCATCTGGCCCCCCTGGGTTAATTGATAGAACACCTTGCAGCCTGAGCCTGAGGTATCAACGAACTCTTACCATAATATCGATATTGTGGAGCCCAGAGGACACTTCAAGAGGTGAATGTCCAAAGGATTTCAAGAGAACAACAACAAACCATGGTAACCAAGTAGGAGGATGAACTGCTCCAGCTAAGGTGTTATACGGATAAGGGCGATAGCAGGGACCAAACCCAGACCCAAAATCGTGAATGGGTAATTCTTCTCAACAACCACTATGCTCCTATTTAATTTGATACTAGGCCGATATAGGTTTTGTGTCTACTACGTAGTTCAAATTGGATATTACGCCATCTCCTTAGATTACTCTTATTGATGTCGAACTAGCTGACGGAGGATAATTGGGTAAACACTAATCCTTAGGGATGCATATTACACCTCCTGAACCACACCATTCACCATAAATTTAATGCCTGTAGAACTTAGTGTTCCGACGGCTTATAATTGGGATGGATTGGTCTGGCAAAGACCAAGCAATCATTGTGTGTGCGGGAGAAGATCGTTCGTATCCCCCTGGGGAAATGAACCATAATTGTTTACGGTGACGAAAGCAACCAGGGACACGAGGCTCGTCTACACATTATCTCGTACTCTAAAACACAAGAATATATGCTAAAAGGATGTACAGTCTTTTTGGCACATGTCACTACAAATGAGGTTGAAGACAAGTCAGAGAAGAAGCGACTTGAGGATGTACCAATAGTTCAAGATTTTCCCTAAAGAGTCATTCCTGAGGACTTGCCGGGTCTTCCTCCGACTCAACAAGTGGAATTCCAAATCAATTTGGTACCTGGTGCTGCACCCGTAGCTCGGGCGCCTTATCGATTGGCACCTTCTGAAATGAAAGAGTTGTCGGAGCAACTAAAAGAACTATCTGACAAAGGCTTTATAAGACCTAGTTCCTCACCCTAGGGAGCTCCGGTCTTATTTGTCAAGAAGAAGGATGGATCATTCTGGATGTGCATTGATTACGGGGAATTGAATAAACTAATGGTGAAGAACCGTTATCCGCTCCCAAGAATTGATGATTTATTTGATCAGCTTCAAGGGTCGAGTGTCTACTCGAAAATCGACCTAAGGTCGGGTTATCACCAACTAAGGGTTCGAGAAGAAGACATTCCAAAAACCACTTTTAGAACCCGTTATGGCCATTATGAAATTCAAGTTATGCCGTTTGGTTTGAGAAATGCACCTGCCGTATTCATGGACCTTATGAATCAGGTGTGCAAACCATATTTAAGTAATTCGTAATTGTCTTTATTGATGATATTCTGATATATTCAAAGAACAAGCAAGAGCACGAAGAGCACCTTAAGCTAATCTTAGAATTGCTTAAGAAAGAGGAGTTATATGCCAAGTTTTCCAAATGTGAATTTTGGATTCCTAAAGTACAGTTCCTAGGTTACGTGATTGATAGTAAGGGTATTCACGTGGATCCCGCCAAGATCGAATCCATTAAAGATTGGGCATCTCCTAAGTCGCCAACGGAGATTCGTCAATTTTAGTCGTCTCTGCATGTACTTCTCGAAGATTCATTGAAGGGTCTTCAAAGATCGCCATACGACTGACCAAGGCTCACCCAGAAAGAAGGTCCAGTTTGTTTGGGTTGATAAACCAAGAAGCAGCTTTCAACTGTTAAAGCCGACGTTGTACAGTGCACCAAAATCCTGGCCTACCTGAATGAACGAAGATTATATCGCCTACTGCGATAGCTTCAAACGCAGGGTTTGGCGCTGTGTAATGCAAGAGAAAAGGTGATTGCTTATGAGAGAGAACTATATAACTCATGATTTGGAACGTTGAGCAGTAGTGTCGTCTCAAGATTTGAGCACTACTTGTATGGTAACCCAAGTGCATGGTGTTTACCATAATAGAAGAGCCTACAACACAAATTCTTAATTCAAAAAGAGTTGAACATAGAGCCAACGTCGTTGGTTGGAATTTGCCAGTGAATACATTGGAGATTTGTTATACACACCACCCAGGAAAGGCAAACGTTAATTGCTGACGCTCTAAGCAGGAAGCGAGAAGACGATCAACCATTAACAGTTCGAGCCTTAGTATAGCCACTATTGGCTGGACCTTCCCAAACAAATCTTGAATGCTCTCAGACTGAAGACACGAAAACCTAATCTAACCATCAAGAACGCAATGTAAGAGGAATGTTGTCTAGAACACATACAGAAAATCAGTTGCAGAGACGAAATTAGAGGGTGAAAAAACAGGTGAACAGAAAGTTGGAACCCCGAGCGAGGAACTCTATGCCTTCAATGGCAGGAGACTGTGGCTAACCTCATGATTATGGCGATTAGCGCCTGTGATCACGTAGCACAAAGAGCTCCCATAAATCAAAAATAATTTCTATACATGCCGGGTTCCGACAAATAGGTACCAAGGATATGACAAGTAAGCGATATTGGTGGCCCAACTATGAAAGCCCGCTGACATTACGGCCACCTATGTATAGCAAGCTACTTTGAACAGTGGCTACGCTTCAAGGCCGACACATCAAAGGCCATCAGGCATGTTGGTACACAGCCCAAGATACCGAATTGAAGTTGGGACCAACATCATAAGGATTTTTTTCACCGAAGCTTCCTAACAGAGTCGTCGCAAGGCTACGAAAAACTCTCTGGGTAATTGTGGACGACTCACCACAAGTCTGCAATTATTTACACCAATGGAGAGACTGATTCCTATGGATGAACTATGCAAGAAACAACCAAAAGGAGGTTGTCACCGGCATGGAATACTGTTTCAATCATATTTGCGATCCGCAAGACCACAACACGACGGTTCGCTATCCACGTTCTGTAGGCTCAATCAGCATACTTTAGTAACATAACATGGATATAGTACTTGCGTACCATCCCACAAACAGCCGGGCAAAGCGAGAGAAAATTCAAACTCTTGAGGATATGTTGCGTTGCCTGCTGATGCGATTTCGGAAAAAAGGTTGGTAACCATTTACCGCTAGTTGAATCTCTTATAACAATAGCTAATCACGCTAGCATAAAGGCACGCACGCATACGACACGACCTAGGCACTTTATGCGTCGAAATGCAGTCGTTTACCTGTTTGGTTCTATAGCCCAAAGTTGGAAGAAGCTCAAATCCCTTGACCAGAACTAAATCAAGAAACAACGAGAGAACGTCTAAAATCCCAGCAAAGGATGCAAGCTGCTCGGATGACAGAAGAGTTACGCGATCTGAAGTGTAACACTCTATGGAATTCCAAGTCTGGATAAAGTTATGCTTAAAGTTTACGCCTGAAAGGTCGTACATTTTGGCAAACTGGGAAGTTAAACCCAGTATAGTTGGACCATTCAAGGTTTAGGAAAGGCTTACGAGATGTTGCATTACAAACTCGAACTTCAGAAGAGCTCAGCAGGGTTCACAATACATTTCATGTATCCAACTTGAAAAAGTGCTATGCCGACGAACCGTTAGCCGTTCCGTTGGATGGACTTCATTTCGATGACAAGCTTCAGTTTGTCAAGGAACCCGTCGAGATCGTAGACCGTGAAGTTAAACAGTTGAAGCGAAGCCGCATTCCATTAGTCAAGGTTCGATGGAACTCCAAGAGAGGTCCTGAGTTCACGTGGGAACGTGAAGACTAATTCAAGAAGAAATACCCACACCTCTTCACCAAGACTGCACCGTCGTCAAGTGCTGCATCGTAAGCCTTGAGGACAAGGCTCGTTTAACGGGGGAAGTATATAACACCCCGTGTTTTATAGTCATTGACGACGACGATAAATCTATTATTCATCTTCTGTATTGTACGCGTTTGTTTTAAATCGTAAACGTTAAGCTAAATCGCGTAGGCTAAAAATTAGCGTTCAATGTAAACGGGCATCAAACAATTAAGTGTTTACATCAATCAAGTATTAAATATTTATTTTGAGAATAATTATGGTCTTTGTTCATTTTATTTTTATCGGATATGTAAAGTGTATATGTTTCGCGATAAATTGCATTTAGGCATACCCGGAACCACCAAAACTTTTCTACGCTTCAACAAATACCCACTTTTATACCCAATACATAAAAGTTACAAAAATATATCATATATATCATACATATGCCGAATTTATAGATATTTATACAAAGAAATATAAGAAAAATCTTGCAAGTAGTCTTTGTATATCTTTTGCTCATTAAACATAGCCATACTTTGTTTTCTTGACTATTTTTCTTTCGTAAGACCATGAACCTTGTTTCTAAGACTACTATTCCATACTTTTTGACCATTCCATCCCATATAATGCAAGTACCTAGTGAGAGATATCATACATACTCTTATATCACTTATCAAGAAATCAAAAACTCCTCCTTGTTGCTCCCTTAAGCCCATGGCTTGAAACACCCTCCTAACCAAATCCATACAAAATTTTATACAACCTATACACACATATACACATCATATCCAAGATATTCTAAGATGTTTCCAAGCATTGGTTAACCATTTTCAAGTATTAATCAAGAAAAGGAAGGATTATGGTTTCATAACCTAATCTAGGGTTTCACATTTGCAGGCTTTGGTTTTGTGTCTAAACAAGGGTTTAGCACTTATTTCTCATCACCATCATTCATCATAAGGTCTTCTATAAACCTTTATACTTTCATTTTATGAGTTTTTATGTATAACTGATAGTGCTATCGTAGTGAAATCACCATTTCAGGATATTTAACATGTAAAAGTGGACTATTTTCTTGTAAACATGATTTTATGGATTGTACACAAGTTTCTATGAGATTATATTGAAAGTTACAAACAGGTTGTAAGCCTTGTACACACTTGGTTTATGTATAAAAATGTTTATGTACAAACTAGTAAATTAGGGTTACTTAATGAAGTTATGGTTTTTTTAAGTGTTATTATGGATTTGTAAATCTTGTCACCTTGGACATTTGGGCAAAGAATGAACTTATGGACAATATTACATATGTACATTATAAATACAATATGGCTATGTATGACAGACTTGTGGTAGTAAGTTACAAAAAGCATGAAAGACATAAAATAAGCTTAAATATAAGTATTTAGTAAGGCAGAGCTTAGGGGCTCGTGCTTATAAATCGAATTTCAAACAGAGTGGATTTACATTGATATAAAAGATAATACATCTCAAGACGAATCCGGGCATGTAAGAAACTTGATAAACGGATTAATAACGAAAAAGATACGGTAAAAACAAGTTATACGTTAATAAACGAAGTCGTAAACAGAAATTTTTTATAAAAACTTTTTATAAAAATTATTCAAACAGCAAGTTTTGGTATTGTTTAACTATCACACATATTTTTAGGATTCCAAAATGATAAGAATCGTAATTTTTCAATTAATAACGAAGGAGTTATGGAATGTCCGCGATTTACGATAATTATCATACTTTAATAAAACTATTTTCATAAAACGTACTATTGCATGACAGACAACTTTTTTTTGTAAACCTCATAAATCAATAGAACTTTCAATTACGAGAACGTGCTCGAAAGAATCGCTAAAAACGGAGCTATAACGAATAAAATACGATGTTTACGGGTTTTACGATAACTAAAACTATAAAAATAACTTTATAACTGGTGTGAACAGTAAAAAGTAATGTTCATCAGACACAAAAATACGAAAATGCAAAACTTAATTGATAGACGACTCGTACTAATACTAAAGCCGTAGGCATACGAAACGTCAACCGAATTAAAACTAGCGAACAAGAGATTACGCCAGCTTTTACTAAAACGAAATTAGAAAACGTTTTCACTTACTTAACACAATCTTAACCAAAACGATTAGATGGTGATTGAACATAAATAGACCTATATATATGGAATTAGTTAGCAAAAGATGCTATCATTACTGCAGGAGTTTACATAATGAGGCCGATTCGGGGTGGCCGTATCGACGAGTTCTTTAGTTCGATTTAACACAATTTACAAGTGTCCTAGCTCCTCATACGTTCACCACATGACCTCTTTAATTAATTCATGAGCAGCCCAGAAGATAGTATGCAGTGACTATATGAGCACAATATATGATAAATACAGGTTAATCCGTCAACCTGTACTTATACCGACCCAATTTAAATAGGTTGCAATCTGACAATTTGCGTGCGCATTATCTGTCTCATGGCATACTACACCACTTCACATGTCACACTACACTCTCAAGGTGAGTTCAACTAAGACCCCACGTATCTTACAAGCTTATGTTTTACAAGATTTTTTTTGGGGTGTAGCAAAACATGATCAATGTTTTACAACTTGACACAATCAGGTTAAAGTTTTCATATATATTGATTACGAGTGTTTGACTAAGTTGCGACTAACACCACTAAATCTTGAGTACCCATTATCATGCACCTATTCGATTACTGGATTGTGAGCGCAGAAGGGTATGAATTGAATCTATGATTGGACATCCCCATTCGGGTGATTTAGCTATCACTAGCAAACGAACGTAATACCATGTTCGAACATAGGATAGTGCGGTTACAAAACATCCATCACGGTATGCAATAGTAGGTCTCACCATTATCTGGTATTCATTTTATGTCGAGCTTCAGTGTCATGGAGCTTAGCAAGACGTCAATTACATTCAATGAAGTCTGCTCAGTTGATTAACATACACGTTGGGAAATTCTTGTCGGTGCCATACAATTCATATGTCATTTACAAACCTATAATTCACCACATCAATATTGAGTGAACGTTTTACAAAGAACTATTTTTCAGGGGCATCAATAAGCCACGAGGCACACACCGAGACATTGGATGGTTTTTGAGATTGGAATATCAATGCATTACGATTTCTTGTCGCATTAACATTTTCTGTTTTATCACCTGAAACTCTCTCTCGGGGGCTAGAAAAGCTAGTATTTTGAATAGTGGACAAGTTAAGCTTCGGCTTACTTACTAACAACTACTATTGTTTAAATTCCAATGTATCAGTTTTAAAAATAACGCACTTTTTGCTCGTTCTAATACTTCTGTTTTCTTTAGAGATCTACATGAAAGCACACAGCCCCCGGACCCTTATTCCGCTGCGACCCAATTTGGGGGTGTTACACACCTTACTGTCTTGGCCTGTTTGCTTGATAGTTGATCTTTCTTAAAAGTTCTCTAGATATCTCACTATCAGCTTATAGCACAATAAAGTCCTAGCCACCATCACACAATACCAAATGTCCTCTGGATAGAGGCTATTCTTCTCTTCTCACAGACCAGACTTGAAGAAGATCATGTCCTCTTACTGAAGATACATGGTGAACACCACATGTATCATAAAGCCTCCATACCAAAGGATCATGCATATACCTTTGAAGCTTCCATAGAAAATCATCTTTATTTGGTTCAAACAATCTCTTTAGTTCAATCCACAATTCCTTCTCTTTATCATCTGTAGGCTCTATTGTACTAAACCTCTCCTTAACCAAATCCTAAAGCTTAACCATGTCATCTTTATCAAATTTCTTCAACATATCAGCAAAAATCTGATAAGCTTCTGTATGGTTTCCAACTCTGATAATTCTCCGCACCCTTCCTTGTGCTTCAGAGTATCACCTCACACAGTCTATGATTGGATACATAACTTGTAAAGGTTGAATAACAAGTTCTTCCACTGGAACTATTACTAATAATTTATGTGGTTCTTTTTTTGATAATTCTTTGTCCTTTTCTGCTAATTGTTCTTCCCTTAAACCTGAAGCTTCTCCAATCTTTTGTCTTTTAACAGGCTTTTCTAAAACTTCTTGACCGCTTCTTTTAGTCATTTGAACTCCTCCAACTCACAGACACCCAATAGCATACAAAGATTCGTTAACCCTCCCATACTAAGACTAGTTTTACAAGAGTCCTTTTAACCCTCTCAACAGGAAAGTAACATCACAATTGTTACTTAATAGCTCTAAACCTCCACTTCTTCCGGCGTTCTTAATGTACTTTGACATAGTAATCCTCTTTGTTGAGCAAGAGCTCATCTGCTTGTTCCCTCTTAGCTTCAGCTCTTTGTATGACGCAAGAGAACTTCTTTCTTTGATTGACAAGTTCCACAAGCTTCATTGGAAGATCTTCTTCACTACACTTTTCACCTGCCTGTAACTGTTGAACAAAATCTTCACATGCTGTAACTCTAGCCAATACATCATCCCATTCAGCATCTGTAAAACCCTGAGCTGCTTGATGCACTTGAGCCATTCTCGGTCTTTTTGCTGCATCACAAACTCCTTCTTAATATTTTTTTTCACAATCTACTTCTTCCCCACCCTGATAATTTGAACCCGCTCTCATCTGTTTCATCTTCCTTGAGACTCTTTCATCCATTTCTACAGCCTTCACCCTTCAATCTTTAACAGCTACACTTTTTGATCTCTATACATGTCTCTCATAAGGATTAAATCATACCAGTAAGTATCGCATTTTATTTGAGACTGGCAGTACAAACAAATGTACTAGTAGTTGAAACTTGTGCAACAGTACTAACTTCATGACCATCACCAAAACCTTCTTTAGTTTCCAAATTCTGTTCATACCTCCCCTGAACTTCAACATGTAGAGGAACCAATGAAATTCTAGCATCCAAATCCATTTCTTCTATCAGACTCCTCCCCTGTTTGGAAGGATCATTTACAACTAAATCCTCTTCATCTTCAGAGGTAATAAGTGTCAATCTCCTTCTTTTAGACTTGGACTTCTAAAACTTTAACTCATCCTTAAGAGACTCTACCCTGTTGATTATCTTCTTAGAAGAAGTAGCATGACAACTTCTCTCGTACTCCCTTGAGATCAGATTCACATCCCTTCGACCTCTGTGAACAAGGCGGTAATAATTTTTCTCGTCTATTTATCTATTGCAGTCGCTCCTCATCACTTCCAGATTGGAACCTCCTGGAAGTGAAATCATGGGTGTTGGTGTACACTATCCGTCAATTTCACTGTTGTTACACCACTTCACTCCATGCATCACTTCCAGTGTGTTGTATCTCCCTAGGAGAGGTGAATCATAGGAATGTTTAGACGCCCTCTCAAACCTAGTATGAGCAATGACACCCCCCATAGCTTCTTAGCACCTGGGTCTGTCACCTGAACCAATTTCCTAAGAAAGAGGATCATTAGACATTGCCGTGGATTGGATCTTAGTTATGTTACCACTATCCTGCATTGCATCTAAGCTAGCAGCAGTAGTGGCAGCCCTTTCCACTATGTCACCCATCTCAGACTTGGACTGAACCTCCATCACCAACTTTTAAGAGGACCACCAAACTGAGTATCGTAGATGACACTGCGACCACTTTTGGCTTGGCCTAGGTGCTTTGTTAGATCTTCTTGAGGATGTGAATTGGTAGGATCAAGCCGCACAAAACACTTGTCCTTCTTCAGAGGGAGGAGCAGAGTTAAAGGGGTGGTTTAGTGGTTTAGAGGGTTTGTCCTTAAACTTCATCTCAACTAGCTTGTATCGTACCAATCATAGATGACAACAACGGACAGTAGACAGGTCCTAGAAACATTTGCCTTTTCCTTCTCATATTAGACCAAAAACCATATATCTTACTATGAGTCGTTGTTTTATAGTGTTTCATAGTATCATTAAAAGGTTCTGCACAAGATTTTAACTTGGTTTATTCAAAAACAGTTGGTAAACAAACTTGGATACATCAAAAAACTTAGAAGTTAGATCCAAGTCTCTATAACATACCATCAAAACAATTAATTTAACTAAAAACTTACTAAACTTTGTGGATTATTTGCCAACATATACTGCTGAAGCAATATTAGTCTGAAAAACTTCATCCAATCAATAGATTTTTAAACGTAGAACAATTTAAGATGGTATGTATAACCAGTATACTTCCCATGAGCGGGAAAACAGAAAGCTTTTTGAATGAAGGAAGTTTATCACACCAAACAATTTCATATCCCTCAATTCAAGGTTTCAAAATTTTAGAATTTGTAACTAGCAACACCATCCTCATCATTAAAGTGAAGATTACTCCTCATTGATGATTCTGATATTACTATAAGCTTGCCATCAACCTTAGAATGTATTTGCGTTTCATTATTGAATATTTTGGACTTAGAAGTAGCCCAAAATTTCTCAATATACTAAAAGCATAACATGTAGGACTTATGAGGTTCTAAAGACATCCGTTAGCTAGCATTTCAAGAAGTCTACTATTTGATGAAAATCAACATTCCCCTTTGTTCTTTCCAAACAAGCAACCATATTGTGTTGATCAACAAAATTCAAATCCGCCATAGATGATTAATTGATGATCTTACAAATTTCTGGAGGTTGGTGATTTCAGTTGAACACGGGTCACTTGAGCTGCAATTTTGAGAGCGTTTTAGCGTTCGAGAGTATTAGAATAATCTTGGTGTAGTCGAATATGCTTATATAAGTAAATAAGAAAACCTATAATAGTAGGAAATTGTTTATTGACCAAGAATTTCGCTCAGCAGTTATAACTCCAACGGTAACCTAGCATTACTAACTTTGGCTCAAAAGTACTAACTTTTCTGCACTAGCAGTACTCAACTATTCGCCAGCAGCACCTAAATCCTGCTCTAGCAGTATTAACCTTACACTACTCAAGTTTTAACTCCAACATTTCCCATCACTAATACATCTTCAAACCACATCAATCTATCACAAATCTACACAAAACACCACACTTCAGAGATTAAGTAATCACAATGAGCGTAACAATCAGAACGTTAAACCTCAACTAACATCAAATACCTTGCTCTGAGTACGATCAACAACACTTGTGACTGTATGTAATCTTAATTACTAGTGAAGATCGAGCCCTCTTCTCATAATAATCACGTAATGGAATGGTAGCCATCATTTCAATGTCTTGGTTTTAGAGTGAAACACTAGATTCTTCACAATAAAAATGGTGCTTTCATTATCAATGTAAAAGGTCTTAGTGTTCATGAAATTGAACCCATAATCCACAGCATATATCAGAATTTGGAGATCCACACCCCGTAGTCTCACCGCAATTAGCAGCAGCAAATACTCTATAACACCTCCCAAAATGCGATCGCCAGCGGAAAAATCAAGTGAAGAGAGTAAAAAAAAAAAAAAAACAAAGAACATTTACTGTCCACCAAATACAGTATAGATAATATAAAAAAAAACACACACACAACGTAAATCTATTAAGCAAATATTTGTAGTTTGGGATGGTACAATCATATCATCTATTCAAAAGATACATATCAAGAATTACGACCAAAAAGTCATTTAAACTGATACATTGGATTTAACAAAGCGTTTAAAAGCCCGCGCATTTACTTGTTCTCATACCTCAACATATACATAGATTCTAGTTCTATAATAGAACATTTAGATCCTCAAAAAATACTACTGCAGCCTCAAATCTTTTTAGCATGTGCGACATCCTAAATATACAAGCTACACGCAATGTCATCCCTTGCACCTCGTGCCCTTTATTGACCTCCTGAAAAAACAATTGCTTAAAACATCAATATATGTTGAGTGAACTTCATAGGTTCTTAATAAAACATGTAAATCTGTAGGACCTCACAAACATTCATCGCCCACATTGCTAATGCAGATACGATGCAAAACTATCATAAATATGTAATTATACGTTTTCTTAAGCTCATGACACTGAAGCTAGACATGTAATGAGCAATTGCCTATATATCTATTCGCCAACATTGCCCGTGCATGAATGTTCTCTAACTCGCACTTCCTATGTCCGACCATGGATAGATCGTTGTCCGGGGACAATCTGGCCAGTGAGCATGAACTCACCCGAACGGGGATGCCAATCCCAAATAGATCTATTTATAACATTCGCAGCACACAACAGTACAATTGACAGTTCATGATAATTGGTCTCAAGGGTTAGCAGCTACTTAGAGCAAACCTACATCGTAAATGTGAAATGTCCACTTGCGTCCAATTGTAAAACATGCATATGTTTCTCACCCCAAACTTGTAAATCATTATAAAATGTAAAACGTGGGGCTATTAACTCACCTCGAGTAAATTGAACAATCAACAATGTATATCACAACAGATAATGCGTCATGATAATGACCGAATGCAACCTAATCAAGCATAGGTCGTATAAGTAATTAAGACTTGAATAACTACTACAATACACTCTAGTATAGGCTACATCCACCATCTAATGTGTTTGTGAAATCAAGATTTTATGAGTTAAAACGTTGTACCAACATATCTTCAATTTAGCCAAAACACGACCGTAATTTTCTTCGTTGTTAAGCCACGTTTCTTACCGGTTTCTTTATGTCCATGCTTCTACGTATTAATAGACGATCAGCAAAATATTACATTTCTCATACTCTTTGTAGTCCACCCTGCAAGGAATAGATGGTTTTACTGTTCATGAAAGTTTATAAATTTTAGTTATCAACCCAAAACCCGTACTGTCGTAGTATATATCCGTCTTAGCTCCGATTTTAGTGATTCTTCGTGAGCACGTCTTCTGTAAATTACAAATATTATCAAACAGCATATATACAATTTCTCAAAAAACTGTACTGAGTTTATGAATAGTGATTTTTACTGTACATAGACATTATGAAAATACATTTTATAACTTTAAATACCGAAACTTGCGAATTCATAACTCGAATAAGACATCCATAAAAATTCACAGCCAATACCAAGTTATCTCCTTCGTTATTCATTTGAAAATTACGTTTTATCTGTTTTAAATTCATAACATTTTGTACTATCTGGGAAAATCAATAATTAACCTTATATATCACAGAAGTATTTTTATAACTTACTGTTTTATAACAATTCTTTTATAACGCGTTTAATTAACGTATAACTTAAAATTACGTATATCCTTCGCTTATAAATTCGATTTTATCGAGTTACATACATGCCACTGATCCTGTGACATGTAGTATTTTTAAAAACCTCATAAAATACATCTATAGTTAAATTCGAATTTCAACAGAAGGTTTTGAACTTTTTTCTTAAATTTTAACTGTGTTTAAAATGAATTCATATCACTCACTAACTTTCAAGTTTAATCACTTTTGATTTACAAGTACATAACAACACCTCAAAGTCACATGTTTTCTACATACTAAGGGTCTCTAGTCCATTACACTAGATCTTTCATAATTTCGGTCCAAAAATCACTAGATCCAAATAGTACAGACACTTATTTATACCATGAACTTTCATAAGTATACTTTTTAGTTAACTGGTTTTTACATATACATCTATACAGTATAACCATCGCTCTTACCTTACTTATACATCCATTTATAACATGATTATAACATTTCATACAACATATATATAATTTACATCATAAACAAGTGTAAAAAATCCATCTTTACAAGTAAACAATGACCTTAGATGTATTAACTACACAAACATTATATGTGCAATAAAATCATGAAACAATAAGATTAAAAGAGTTTTAGGTAACCTAATACAAAGTGTAGTGATGAACAAGTAATCTAAACCGCTCGTTTTAGAATCAAACCCTAGCGAGTCAACCCTGAAAACCTAATTCCAAATGAAACCTCTAATCTGGCTTCTTGCTTGTATTACACCCTTGCAAACCCTACACCAAGACTTTCTAATCACCCTTGGGATACTTAGATAGTGTTGAGAGAATGCTGTGAGATATAGGAGAAACTAAAGTTGTGTGGAAATCTTTAGGTGTTTTGGGTGGGACGTTGATAGGAGCAAAAGGAGAGGATATGTGAATTTTGTCTTGTAAAAGTGAAGTATATGTGTTACTTACACTAGTTAGAAGCCTTATATATGACTTGGACTTAGTTGTAAGGAGGCCTAGATACATAACTAAAACTAATGCTTTGGACAAGATGAGGAGAAAGAGCCAGGAAGAAATAAGCAAAAACCTATCATGAGACCAGGAAATGAAAAGAGTCTGGTGAAGTACATATCAAAGTTGGAATATTACTATGAGATATTTTCTTTGATTATTTCTCACTAAATCCGCCACATATGATATAAATGAGACGAACACCTTTTAGTAAATTTTGGTATTGGTTACAATATGGGTCATTTCTAAAGCGTAGAAACGTTTTGGTGGTTCCGGAATGCCTAACGGTGGTTTTATCTATGAAAAGTAAACACTTTATGTAACCAATAAAAATCTAAAATGAACCCTAGTATAATTATCCACACTAATTACTTAACACTGCTTGATGTTAAACATTTAATGTTTGATGCCCGTTTACATTGAACAAAATTTTTTAGCTTACGCGATTTAGCTTAACGATTACGATTTAAAAGTTCAACGCGTACAATACGAAAAATAAATAGTGAATATATTGAGTCGAAATGACACCCTAAAGACATGGGTGTTTAAAGTCTTCCCCGTTAAAACGCGAGCCTTGTCCTCAAGTCATTAATATCCGACACTTGACGACGGTGCAGTCTTTGCGAAGAGATGTGGATATTTCTTCCGGATTGGTCTTCACGTTCCATGTAAACTCAAGACATCTCTAGAGTTCATCAACCCTGACCAATTGGGACATGGCTTCGTCTCAATTGTTTGACTTCGCGATCCATGATTTTGATTGGTTCCTCGACGAATTGAAGCTTGTCATAAAAATGAAGCCCATCCAACGGAACGGCTAATGTTCGTCGGCGTGGCACTTTTTCAAGATGGAAACATGAGAGATCGTATTTGAGAACCCTGCTCAGTCTCTTCTCTAGGAAGCTCAAGCTTGTACGGCCACGAATCCAACCTTTTCCAACACCTTGAAAAGGTCCAAGTACCTAGGGTTCAACCATCCCATCGTTTGCCAAAATGGTACGACCCATTCCAAGGTGAAACTTTAGCATAACATTATCCTCAACTTAGGAAGTCCATCGGCTTACGCTTTACTAAATTGGCATAACTCTTTTACCTATCAACGGGCGACTTGAGCATCCATTTGCTTGATCTGACGATAGCCTTATCTCTGTCTTGTTCTTGAACTTATTCCTGAGACTGGTGAGTTGAACCTTGTCCAACACACTCGGCCCACACTACACAGGTGAACTCAGACACTTTCGACCATAAAGTGCTTCAAAACGGGCAGCCTGATGCGCAGCTGATAGCTGTGATATATGAGAAATCGACCCAACGACAAACCAGTTAACCCCACCATTCCAAAGTCAGATCAAACACAGCACGAGCAAATCCATCGAGAGTTTGAATAGTTCACTATACATTGCCCATCAGTTTTGTGGATGGTACGCTCTACTCATAACCTAAGTTAGATCCCAAAGCCTTTTTGAAATGTCACCTCCAAAAATTCATGCGTACCTTGGGTCGCGATCACAAATGATTGAGACCGGAATTACATCCGCGTGACCACTTCCTATTAAGGTACACTCTGCATCTTTCTCCATCGGGACATCAGTTTCCATCAATGGGTGACAAAGACATACAGACATAGGTAAGTCAGTCGACTAAACACCCAAACTTAGGTGTCATAACCTGTGTCGACTTAGGAAGCTTAGTGACCAACATCTCCATAATGTGACACTGAAGTCCCACTTCCATTGAAAGGTAGATTCGGGTTGATACACAACAATCCTGATGGCATTTGGTGTTTGGCCTTGACTACTCTAGCACATGAGCAAACATCTTAACTGCAAACATAGTGGGATTGTTGGCTCTTCATATATGGGATCACCCAATATAGCTTCTTCATGTCCTGATACATTTTATCAGAACCCGGATGAAAAAGAGTATTTTCACTTATGGGTACTCGGCTAGAACCCCCTCAAATCACCATAACATGGTAACCCACTCCTATTCATCATTGAAGCATAGAGTTTCCATCGAGCATGGTTCCATCCGCATGGGGTTCTAACTTTTCCGTTCTAAATTTCTCCGAATCCTTAGAATTTTTAAGCAACATACCTCCAACATCTTTGTTTTTGATGGTCTTTGGTTTTCGTGCTTCAGTTTGAGCATTCAGGATTTGTTTAGGAAGATTCAAGCCAACAGTCATCACTAAGGCTTGAACTCTTAATGGTTTACTCCGCTCCTTCCTGCTCAAAGCATCAACAACAACATTCGCTTTCCCCGGGTGCTAACGGATCTTACAGTCGTAATCACTGAGCAGTTCTAACCAACAACGATGCCTCATATTCAGCTCCTTTTGATTAAGAATGTGTTGTAGACTCTTGTGATCCGTGAACACCGTACATTTGGTTTCATACAAATAGTGTCTCCAAAGTTTCAGAGAAAACACTACCGATCTAAGTTCCAAATCATGAGTTGTATAGTTCTTCTCATGAATTTTTAATTGGCGTGATGCATAATAAATTACTTTCTCTCTTTGCATTAATACATCACACAATCCCTTATGCGACGCATCACAATAGACAATGAAATCTTCGCTTCCCTCAGGTAAAGCCAGAATTGGCGCACTGCACAACTTCTGCTTTAATAACTGGAAGGCAGCTTCCTGCTTGTCTCCCCAATCGAACATAACTCCTTTCTGAGTAAGCTTGGTCATCGACTTGGCAATCTTTGAAAATCCTACGATGAATCTTCAGTAATACCCAACAAGACCTAAGAATTGACGAATCTTTGTTGGCGTCTTAGGGGATTCCCAGTCCTTTATGGATTTGATTTTGGTGGGGTCCACATGAATGCCTTGACTATCAATCACGTGGTTGAGAAATTGTACCTTAGGAATTAAAAATTCACATTTAGAGAACTTAGCATACAACTTCTCTTTCTTAAGCAATTCCAGAACTACCTTAAGATGTTCTTCATGCTCCTTCTTGTTGTTGGAGTAGATAAGAATATCGTCAATAAAGACAATCACAAATTTATCCAAAAATGGCTTGCACACGCGGTTCATGAG
>BQNB010023772.1:29385-61448 GCA_026074375.1 Tanacetum coccineum | reverse complement strand
AAAGTTTTATCATATTATTGATGTTTATAAAGTATAAGTTTCTGTAATGAATAGTGCTTTTTATAAAAATTGCTTTTTTTATAAAAATATTAACTTTCGTAAACTTGTAAATGGCGTATCTTCTTCGTTATTAATCAGTTTTTCGAGTTCTTTATGACCCATCGTTCCTTGTAACATGTAGTATTTTATAAAATCATAAAACATATATGTAATTTTCGAATTACAAACAGCCCCTAAGATATTATTTTCCAAAATGTGTTTAAAACTTGTTTTTAGGACTTTTTAGCTTTACCACTTTGTTATAAACCCTTTAGAACCCTTAATATCTTATGTCTTACATATATTAGGTCCATTAGGTTATGTTTTGTTCATGTGAGTCCAAGATAACAAGATTAACATGTTATTCTACCATTTTCACTTGTAACTCATAAGTTGACTTTTAGAAACCCTAATTTGCACTTAAACATGTTTATACTTAACCAACATGTTAAAACACTTATACATCCCTTTTAACATAATATTATCATCCATATGATATGAGAATAAGTGCATAAAACATTAATCAAATGTAAAATTCCATTTACATTATTCAAAAGTACCTTAGATGGTGATTTAACTTGTAAAGCATTTATAGAACACATAAAATAGTAGATATGAAATGTTAAGCTTTTGATATAACCTTGTGTGGTATGAGTAGAGTATGATAACAAACATGAGATGAGAAATAAGTTCTAAACCCGTGTTTAGATTCAAAACCAAAGCTTACAAGCTTATAAACCCTAGATTAGGTTTGAAACCCTAATCTTCCCTTTTCTTCCTTAATACTTGCAAATGATGAACCAATGCTTGCAAACACCTTAGTATACCTTAGGATTGATGTGTAAAGGGTTGTATGGATTGTATAAAAATTTTGTATGGATTGTATAAAAGTGTTATATATGCCGTGGGTTTATAGAGAGAAAAGGAAGAGAGAAAAGATTTTTGTTAAGTGTAAAGTTGTAAGAAACTTTACTTATGCATGCATGCTTATATATAGGAAGGAAAATATCTTACTAACCTAACCATGGTTACTTTCTAACCCTAGCACAAGGTTAAGAAGTCAAGTTGATTATGGTGTAAGAGTTTGTTTCCTAGATATTTCTTAAATATCTAGATATTATGGACAAGTGATAATTCTTGGTCCTATCCTCAAAAATTTCGGCATATATACATATGTGTGATGTTATTTTTATTATTTTGGGTATTGGGTATAATCGTGGGTATTCGTTTAAGCGTAGTTAGGTTTTGGTGCTTCCGGGAATGCCTAAACGCATTTTATCGCGAAACGTAAGCATTTTACGTAGCCAATAAAAATAAGATGAACAAAGTTATTAATTATCCTTATAATAATCATATAACACTTGCTTGATGTAAATATTTAATCGTTTAATGCCCGTTTACATTGAATGATCATTTTTAGTTTACGCGATTTAACTTAACGTTTACGGTTTAAGAGTAAACGCGTAAACCCTAAAAATAAATTGCGAATTATATAATGTCATACAATGACCTAAAACACAAGGTGTTATAGTCTCCCCCGGTTAGCTAAGCCTTGTCCTCAAGGCTTAAGACGCAGCACTTGACGACGGTCGGGTCTTTGAGAACAGATGTGGGTATTCCTTTCGGAATTGATCTTCGCGTTCCCATGTAAACTCTAGACCTCTCTTAGAGTTCCATCGAACCTTGACTAATGGGATACGGCTTCGCTTCAACCGTTTAACTTCACGATCTGTGATCTCTATAGGTTCCTCGACAAACTGAAGCTTGTCATCAAAATGAAGTCCATCCAACGGAACGGCTAAGGGTTCGTCGGCATGACACTTCTTTAAGTTGGACACGTGCAATGTATTATGAACTCTGCTCGGCTCCTTAGAAAGCTCGAGCTTGTATGCAACGTCTCCAACCCTTTTTATTACCTTGAAGGGTCCAACAAACCTGGGATTTAATTTCCCTCGTTTGCCAAAACGTACTACCCCTTTCCAAGGCGGAACCTTGAGATCCACTTTTATCTCCAACCTCAAACACCATCGGCTACGCTTCAAAACAACGTAGCTCTTTTGCCTATCACGAGCGCTTTGCATCCTTGTTTAATGAATGTATTTTCTCAGTCGTCTCTTGAAACTATCTCTGGACCGTGGAGTTGAACTCTCCAACCTCAGCCCAAACAAACAGGCGAACCACATTTTCTACCGTACAGTGCCTCAAAGGTTGCAGCCATTCAAGCTTATCATGATAACCTGTTTATTGTATGAAAACTCGACAATGGCAAATGTTTAAAACCCAACATTATCAAATCGATTACACAATCACTAAATCAAATCATCGAGAGTTTGATGTTCTCTCGCTTTTGTCCGTCAGATTTGGGCAGATGATTAATGCGTACTCTATCTAAACTTGTACCCAAAGCTTTTTGAAGTGACCTCTAGAAATTTGATGCGAACCTAGGGTCACGATCATAAATAATCGAGACCGGTATTCCATGCCTTGTTACTACTTCCTTTAGGTACATTCTCGCTAGTTTCTCCAAGGGTCCCAGTTTCTTTCATGGATAAAGATTGTGACTTGTAAGACGGTCAACGATTACCCAAATGGTGTCATACCCTTGTGATGACTTAGGAAGCTTTGTGACAAAATCCATTGTGATATTGTCCCACTTCCATTGAGGTATCTCGGGTTGTACCAACAAACCCGATTGTCTCTGATGTTCGGCCTTGACCTTAGCACAGGTCAAGCACTTGCTAACATAGGTGGCGATATCAGCTTTCATATTGGGCCACCAATATAGCTTCTTTACGTCTTGATACATTTTCTCAGAACCTGGATGGATAGAATACTTCGATTTGTGGGACTCGTGCATGATCACAGTCCGCAAATCGCCATAACAAGGTAACCAACTCCTGCCATTGAGGCATAGGGTTCCATCCGTACGAGGTTCCAACTTTTCTGTTCTAAGTGCCTCTGGAAATTTAGCATTTTCAATCAGCATACCTCCCTCCAACAACCTGGATTCTTGATGTTCTTTGGTTTCCCGTGCATATTCTGATGCATTCAAGATTTGCTTAGGAAGATCCCAGCTAAATAGTCATACTAAAGCATCGAACTCTTAACGGTGGTTATCTCGTTCTTTCCTGCACAAAGCATCGCAACGACATTTGCCTTCCCCGTTGATACGAAATATCGCAATCAAATCACTAAGCCAACACTAACCATCGCGTTGTCTCATGTTCAATTCCATCTGATTAAGAATATGCCTGTAAACTCTTATGATCAAGTGAACACCGTGTACACTTTTTACCAAACATATTAGTGCCATCCAAAATCTCAGAGAAACACTACCGCTCCAAGTTCCAGATCAAGAGTAATAATAGTTCTTCTCATGGATCTTTAACTAGGGCATGATGCATAAGAAATAACCTTTTTCCCTTGCAAACAACCAGCCGCCAAAACCCAAGACTAAGCATCGCAGTATACGAATAAAATCTTCACTTCCTTCGGGTAAAAGCCAAATGGTGCACTACACAACTTCTGCTTCAATAACTAGAACACTGCTTCTTGTTTATCACCCCACTCAAACTTGACCTTCTTTTGAGTGAGCTTGGTCATTGGTTTGGCGATCTTTGAAAACCCTTCAATGAATCATCGATAATACCCAGCAAGACCTAAAAACTGACTGAATCTCCGTTTGTATCATAGGATGATGCCCCAATCTTATACGGATTCGATTCTTGGCTGGAACCACGTGGAATTTCCTTGTATGTATCAAACATGAGACCGTAGGAACTGATACCTGGGAATCCAAAATTACACACTTGTGAACAATTTTGCATACAACTCCTCTTTCTTCACACAACTCCAATATTATCTTCAGTAAGCTCTTCGTTTGCTCATGCTTGTATCTTGGAATAGATCAAAATATCGTCAATAAAGACTATTAGAATTTGGCCAGATAAGTTTGCACACTCTGTTCAAGAGGATCCATAACACAGTAGGTAGTTGGTCAAACCAAACTGCCATAACATGGAATTCATAAATGTCCATATCTGAGTTCTGAAGGCAGTCTTCGAGATGTCTTTCTTCTCGAACCCTCAATTTGGATAACCTGACCTTAGGTTGATCATCAGAGTAGACACTCGACCCTTGAAGTTGATCGGATAAGTCATCAATTCCTTGGTAGCGATAACGGTTCTTCAACCTATAGTTTAGTTAGTTCCGATAATCTATGCACAGTCGTAACGATCCATCTTTCAACTTGACGAATAAACTGATCCTCCCATGTTGATGAACTAGGACTTATAAAGCTTGTCGAAAGCGCTGTAGTTGATCTACCAATTCTTTCATTTTCAGAAAGGGCCAATCGAATAGTGCCCGAGCTACAGGTTCATCACCAAGGTACTAGATCGATTTGAAAATCCACTTGTCCTGGTATGTGGAAGACCTGTGCCAAGACCTCGTGAAATACTTCGAGAAAATTCTTGACGATCGTTACATCTTGCATTTGCATCTTCTATCGACTTGTCCTCCATCTCCTAGTGGTAATATTAGTCAAAAAGACGTTACACTTGAGCAGATACTTCTTGGTCTTGGTGCCCGAGATGATGTTTTATCGTGTCCCGCGTTTATTTCTACTTTCGTCTCCATGTAAAAATTAGGGGGGGTGGGGGGGGGGGGTAGATTTCGCTCCCTAAAGGGAATACGAACGATCTTCTTAGCACAGTCAATAATGGCTTGGTATTTCGTCAACCAGTCCATGCCAATTATGATGTCATAAGTACCCATTTCTACAGGCATTAGGTCGACGTGAAACGGATGGTTCAGAAAATTTAACGTGCAACCCAGTAATACCGTATTTACCTAAATTATTTTACCATCAGCTAATTCAACGTTATAACCATGATCTAACGCCGTTTCACCGAATCTTCTAGGGCTTCACTATGTCGGTTAAGTCCTGACGCCGTTTCAAATTTCCTAACGCCGGTCCTCTATTGATGTTTCTGATCGGCACAAAGTAAGTTGTAACGCCGTCTCCAGGGTCTGTGTGCCCTTTTCTTCTTCGACTTTGGTGTAGACTTGTAATCTCGTTCGTTTCTTCCCCAAATGAGCCTAAGTCACGTTGGTGGTCAGTTTACTGGTCCTTCGATTAAACAAAATGTTAGATATGAGCCAAAGGTATAACAACCCGCAATTTTCATCAATGTCAATATCCATCTATTAAATTAGATGCACTATAATATCCATCTATTATATAACACCCTTATACAGGGATTTTTTTTGCTTTATCTCATTATGCAATGTAACTTGCATCTTTAAAGTAAACGAGCTCACGCAACCTCCACCAATGCCATCTCTATCTATGTTTATATCATGTAAACATCCTAATATGTCAAGTCTATATCTTAATATCATTTTTACCAAGTACATTATCCATTTAACATACTTTTCAAAATGTTATTTCAAAACAAGCATTAAACGTTAACGTTTATATCAAAACCCTAATTATATGTAATGTATACATATCAAAAAAATGTACAAGCCTTTAAAGCATGTGTACAAGTATCATAGCACGACAATTGAATATCTTTTCCCTCCTGAATCAAGTTACAACTTTCTAAAACACAATGTACAAGTCAATAATGCAAGAAAGTCAAATTAGGTCAATTTACCTCCTAAATCACTTTGGTTTCTTACCACCACTTTAGTAAAAGGTACAGGCACTTAATGCATGACTTCTAAACCCTAAACCTAAACCTTAATTCATTATAAACCCTAATCTAAAACCTTAAACCCTAAACGAAACCCTAAAACCATAATTTCACTTTAATCCTAAAACTAAATCCTAAAACTTAAAACTAAGCCCTAAACCTTAATCCTAAACCCTAAGCTTACCATTAACCTAACACTAACCAAAACCTTAAATAACTTATCCTTTTTTTTTAAAAAACCCTAACCCTAACTTAGATTCAAAACCCTAAACCCTAACCCGAGACCAAACCAAACTCGACACCTATTTTTATCTTGATTTGACCCATTTTAAGCAACCAAGCACCTCAAGCAAGCATCCTAGCACCTCTATGACATCACCAAGTAGCTTACAAGTACCTCTATCACCACCCTTAAGCTCCAAGTATTGCATGGTCACTCCTTGTAACCCCCATGTTTAGCCGGGTACCCTCTATAGAAGCCCCTACCACCTATCCCACCTGCTAAGCAACACCTCCATAGACCCTCATACTCACCCCAGACCAACCTTAAGTTATCATCTATAGTCCCCTAACCCTTTAGCCAACAAGAAAACTTGGCCAACAAGTGTCTTGAACACTATAAATAACTAAAACTACCCCAAACCTTTCCAAACACACCTCAAATTTCATCATACACATCAATGGAGTTCTAACTCAGACCAAGAAGGATCAAGTGAAGTCCCTAAGCTCAGAATAGAAGCCAAAATCAAAGAAAAAGAAGCCCCGTGAAGTCGTTACTAGGCGTACAAACCTGAAACCCCCCATTTTGACCCATTTCTAGCTCAAGTAAGCTTAAATATTGTTCAATAAGCTTATAATTTGTATTAGAATGTTCATAATACTCTTAAGATCATATATAAACTCGTGTTTGAAGCTTTGAATCCCCAAACCCATGTGTTTTTGGTTAAAACCCTAAAAACGACTCGTTTTGATTTTCTCGCTAACAAATACTTTTTTTAAACTTTTGTTATTTTAAAACGTCTTAACTTAGGCTATTTACTAATAATCAATAACCTGCAAATATCATTGGAATCTTCAAAAAATGCTTGCATGCTTTTTGACTTGTTTGCAAATTTTTCCATGCCTAGGGGAAGATATCGTAACTTTCAGAAATTATAACACTAAAGGGGCTAAAAAAATTCATTATCTAAAGGTATAACTATAAGGACCATTTTGCCAAGTTTCAAAGGTTAAAGTTTAAATTATATATACTTTATAGATAAAGGTCGAAAGTTAAAAAAGTTTAAAAACAAAGTGGAATATATTGCAATTTTGCAGAACTTAAAAATATAAAATATAATATTTTTATATAAATTAATAAAAATATATATTAATATTATAAAACTCGATTTTATTAAAACCCGACACATTTATCGTTATTAATCAAAAATCTACGCATTATTACGTTAAATATTTAACAAAATTATCATCAACTAACATTGAAGAAACTTAAAAACTAATCCGTACCACAATACTAGTGGAATATCATATGAATGGTTTCATTTGAGTTTTCATTTTGACAAGTTTGCTAGGTTTACGATTTAAAGTGCTCTGGTTCCTCAAACGATATTACATGGCCTCTGGATTATGATAGCCCGAACAGCGATACAATATTTCCTAATTTTAATCAAAGATATACGTTAAACTTTATTAAGTTTTGAAACATAATCAATCACACTTAATTACTTGACATATCACCCACAGTTGCATTGATGAAGCTTTACTTTCACTTGATATACTTCTTGCCATCATCCGTATATCCCTATACTCCTAAAGGAGAGTTCATAGCCTCAATTTTAAATCTTTTATTTCATAAACCGTGTGAGTGGGAAACATGCTAAAACCGAAAAATACAATTTGTTTTCCTAAATGTATGCTATCCGAAATATTATTGCATACTGATGACAAAGTCACTTAATCCCAAAAGACCCCCACCATCATGGACCCTTACATCACTTGCGAGGTGAATGTGCATATTGGTTAATAGGCCAATTGGGACGACGAATCCCGTTTGTGTAGACAAATAGGTAACCAAACCACCACTATATTTAAAACTCAAAGGTATATTGTGCAATTTACCATACTGCGGGTCCATTAACTAATATATAGTGACAATATTGTATATAACACATCGTATGAGTGTGCCATGAGTTGACGCAATAATACTATTTTCCATAAAAATTTGTCTCATTCCAAAGTATGACACTTATGGGTGAATAACAACTAAACCCACTCTTATGAAGGACTTAAATTCACACTAATTAATTATAAACCTATGAATTTCAATCAATCATTGTTTTACCTTTTTAGCATGTTTAACTCAAGTATACTGAACATCTTATGGCACTGATGCACGGACATAAAGATAGCTAAACTGATATCATTAAACTTTTACTTTTCTATGTAGATTTTGGGACTATTGTTTGTAAAAACTCTGATGAAATAATGAATTATAACCTTATCTTTAAAATCGTATCTTCGAGTTTTTTCTAGTGATATAGGACTATTGTACTATGAAATAATACTCCCAATTCTTCCGCAGCTATATGTCAAAATGGGGGTGTTAAAGATTGGTATCAGAGCCTCCGTTATAAAGAACAAGGGTAAAACTTAGCTATAACTAACTTTTTCTTTTTCCGATCCAAGAAAGTCCCTCGTGCCACTACATTTCCCGAATAGTATGTAAAAATACATAACCATTAACCAATTATATAAATAACTTATGTTATTTACCACTGGGTTATTAACAGAGTGATGTCTTCTCCTAACCATCCTACTTCCGAGATTGAGGATGCTTTTTCCTTTAACTTTCCGGATTATATCTCGGCTTCCCCGGAATATGTCTCAGCTTCACCAGGAAAAACTTATTCTAGCTCTCAAATACTATTTGTAGTCAGTTCCAATAGTTCCAAACTCTTTCACTGTTTCATGAGACCCCTATATGAAGGGTCATGCAATGCATAAATATGCTATAAGAATTACCTATTCCACCACCAACTATTGTGTCTCCATCTACAATGCTATCTCCTATGATTTTAATCCCAGAATTATTCTTCCGGAGGAATTAATGTCACCTAAGAAAAAGGCCATAACAATATTCTCCTTTACTGAGTGATGGGTGTATTAATTTACCCACGTCAAGAAATTGAGATGGGAGAAAGCTCCTCGTAAGACAATCTGGAACTTCACGAGGAGCAAATTGAGAAAACTCTGAATCAACCTAGGATGAACTCTCTCTCGACGCATCGAGCACATAGAAGAACAAAATATAAGTCTCAAAAAAGGTCGTTAGTTATTACCACAAGATTTAGACAATCTGGAAGCTGAACTCCAAAAGGCTCATGACTGCGAATATGCTAAACTTCAAAGGAAGGACAAATGGGAAATAACAACAAGATTGCTCTGGCTCGCTTCAGGATTGCTAATCTAGAACAAATCATCGAAGAAATCCAAGTCCGTCACCAAGCAGACAAGGAAAGTCTTCTGAATGCAATCTATGAACTCAAGAACAGCCAGAAAGGACCATCAAACTACTAGATTAGATACTAGTTATAGCTTTTAACCTAGCCACGGGATGTGTGGTATAAAAATATCACAACACATTGCAAATTTTGACTATGTACAGTACAAAGGCAAGTTGTTCATGATATAATACAATGGCAATCCCGTTATACCTTGTTGTTTCATAATACCGATATATCCATCCTAAAACAACTTCTCTTATATCATCATCTCCGTCTCCATCATTATGAATCATACCATGATTTCTAAATAAATCATAGATACTTATTTGATATGAATTATCTATGATTTCGATATCACTATTGTGACAATGTTTATTTTTGAACTTTAATCATTTTAAGACTTGTGATATCATTCTTATTACGTGTTATCTTATGTTGATAGAATGCCTCCCAAAAGGATGTCAACATCTGAAGCACCAACCATGACTCAGGCTGCCATTAGGAAACTAGTTGCTGACAGTGTTACCGCAGCTCTGGAAGCACAAGCCGCTAACATGGCAAATACTAATAATACCACCAGACCAAGAGAAGCTCCTATGGCAAGACAATGTAGCTACAAAGAGTTTATGAGCTGCCAACCTATCAACTTCAAAGGTACGGAAGGCGCTATTGGTCTCATATGCTAGTTTGAAGGAACTGAATTAGTGTTTTCCCGTAGCAACTGTACCGAAGACTGCAAGGTAAAGTCTGCTACTGGTACTTTAACTAAAGAAGCTCTATATTGGTGGAATTCTTTTGCCCAACCTATTGGGATAGAAGAAGCTTACAAGATTACCTGGGTTGAATTCAAAAAGCTATTGAAAAAGAAATATTGTCCTCGAACTCAGGTCCAGAAGTTGGAAGACGAATTTTACCATCTGACTGTGAAGGGGAATGATCTCAAGAGATATGTGAGAAGATTCCAGGAATTGGCAACCTTGTGTCCCACTATGGTGCCAGATTCTAAGAAAATGATGGAAGTTTTCATCGGGGGATTGTCCCCCCCCCCCCCCCCTCGAAGTATAGAAGGGATATTACCGAGCCTTAAACCTCAAACTCTAGAGGAAGCCATTAACATAGCCCAGAGGCTAATGGATCCTGTAACAAAGCACACTCTGGTGCAAGTATCAAGTGATCACAAATGAAAGTTTGACGATAGAAGAACTTTCAACAACTACCGCAACGATAATAACAACAACTACCATAACACCAACAACCGCTACAATAATCACTAACCACAATAGAACAGAAGACATGAAACCTTCAGGGCTTATGCTGCCACCCTAACTAAAAATAATTAGTATAATGGAAATCGTCCCTTATGTAAGAAATGCACTCTGCATCATACAGGACCTTACACTGTTAAGTGTAATACTTGTACAAGGTGTGAGCTATCTTACCAGAACTGACAGAACCAAATGGGCCAGCCACTCGGAATAATCTGCTACCAGTGACAGTTACTTGCCATGCTTGTGGAGAGAAAGGGCATTATGCAAATCAGTGCCGAAAGACCACCAACAACAATGCCCAGGGAAGAGCCTACATGCTAAGGGATAGGAATGCTCATCAAAACCCGAACATAGTTACGGGTATGTTTCTTCTAAACCAACATCTAGCTAGAGTATTATTTAATTCTGTAGCCGATAAAAGCTTTGTATCCATATCTCTTTCCTCTAAGCTAAATATTCCACCCATTACAATAGATACATTTTACGATATCAAAATGGCTGACGGAAACTTAGTAAGCACAAACACCATTATTCAGGGTGCAATCCTGAACTTGTTAAACTAACCTTTCAAAATTGATCTTATGCTGATTAAACTTTGTAGTTTCGACGTCGTCATTGGTATGGATTGGTTATCCAAGTATCATGCTAGGATCATCTGTGAAAAGAAAGTCATCCACATTCCCATCGATGGTGAAACATTAATCATTCGAGGTGACCAAAGTAAAACCCGACTAAATATCATATCCTGTATAAAAACCAAAAGGTATATATCCAGAGGATGTCATGTTTTTGTAGCCCAAATAATGGAAAAGAAGTCGGTCGAGAAACGATTAGAAGACATACCGGTAGTCAGAGAATTCCCAAAAGTTTTTCCTAAAGATCTACCTGGCCTTCCTCCCGTTCGTCAAGTATAATTTCAAATCGATTTAATTCCAGGAGCGACACCTGTAGCCCGAGCACCTTATAGATTAGCTCCTTCAGAAATGCAGGAACTATCTAACCAACTTCAAGAGTTAGCAGACCGAGGTTTTATTCGACCAAGTACTTCACCTTGGGGAGCTCCTGTCTTATTTGTTAAAAAGAAAGACGGATCTTTCAGAATGTGTATCGATTACCGGGAGTTGAATAAACTTACCGTAAAGAATCGTTACCCATTACCCAGGATCGATGACTTATTTGACCAACTTCAAGGTTCGAGTGTTTACTTAAAGATCGACTTGAGATCAGGTTATCATCAACTGAGAGTCAGGGATGAAGATATTCCCAAGACTGCTTTTAGAACAAGATACATACATTATGAATTTCAAGTGATGCCATTTGGTTTAACTAACGCACCTGCTGTATTCATAGATCTCATGAATCGTGTGTGTAAACCATACTTGGATAAATTTGTAATAGTGTTCATCGATGATATTCTCATCTACTCTCGTAACAAAGAAGAGCACGCAAATCATCTGAGAATAATCCTAGAATTACTCAAGAAAGAGAAGTTGTATGCCAAGTTCTCCAAGTGTGATTTCTGGATTCATATCGTGCAATTTCTTGGACACTTAATTGATAGTCAAGGACTTCATGTTGACCCCGCCAAGATTGAAGCAGTTAAGAATTGGGCATCTCCTACTACACCCACAGAAATACGTCAATTCTTAGGACTTGTCGGCTATTATCGGAGATTTATCAAAGATTTCTCGAAGATTGCAAGTCTTTTGACTGAATAAACCCAGAAAAATTAAGAAGTATATATGGGGCGAAGATCAAGAGTCGGCTTTCCAATTACTAAAACAGAAGCTTTGTGAAGCTCCAATCTTAGCATTACCAGAAGGAAACGACGATTTTGTTGTTTACTGTGATGCATCCCATCAAGGTCTGGGAGCGGTGTTAATGCAAAGAGAGAAAGTTATTGCATATGCATCCCGACAACTCAAACCTCATGAAGAAAACTATACCACTCATGATCTCGAATTAGGAGCAGTTGTGTTCGCTCTTAAAATTTGGAGACACTATCTGTATGGCACCAAATGTACTGTGTTCACTGATCATAAAAGTCTTCAGCACATCCTTGATCAGAAAGAGTTGAACATGAGACAACGTCGTTGGTTAGAATTGCTTGCAGATTACGATTGTGAAATTCGCTACCATCCTGGAAAGGCAAATGTTGTAGCAGATGCCTTAAGCCGGAAGGAACGAATCAAACCACTCCGAGTTAGATCATTAGTTATGACCATTCATCCAAACTTACCCTCACAAATTCTTAAAGCTCAAACCGAAGCACTCAAAGAAGAAAACATCAAGGCTGAAAACTTACGAGGAATGGATAAAGCATTTGAAATACGTCCTGATGGAACTCGTTGTATTAAGAACCGAAGCTGGTTACCACTCTTTGGTAATCTGAGAGACTTGATCATGCATGAGTCCCATAAATCAAAATATTCCATTCACCCGGGTTCTGACAAGATGTATCAGGATCTTAAGAAACTCTATTGGTGGCCTAACATGAAGGCAATCATCGCTGAATATGTTGGCAAATGTTTAACATATTCTAGAGTTAAGGCAGAATGTCAAAAGCCATCCGGCTTACTGATACAACTAGAGATTCCTATGTGGAAATGGGAGAGAATCACAATGGATTTCATCACAAAACTGCCCAAAACATCAAACAAACATGACACAATCTAGGTCATTATCGATCGCCTTACCAAATCCGCACACTTCATACCTACCCGAGAGACAGATTGTATGGAAACCCTTACAAGGTTATACATCAAAGAAATAGTCTCCCGGCATGGCGTGCCAATATCTATCATTTTGGATCGTGACAGTCATTTCACATCTAGATTCTGGCAATCATTATAAAGAGCTTTGGGTACTCAATTAGACATGAGTACGGCATATCATCCCGAAACCGATGGATAAAGTAAAAGGACCATTCAAACACATGAAGACATGCTTCGAGCCTGTGTTATAGATTTTGGAAAAGGATGGGAAAGACACTTACCATTGGTAGAATTCTCATATAATAACAGTTACCATGCCAGTATCAAGGCAGCATCATTTGAGGCACTTTATAGTCGAAAGTGCAGATCGCCTGTTTGCTAGGCCGAAGTTAGAGATGTTCAACTTACAGGACCAGAAATAATCCATGAAACCACTGAAAAGATAGTGCAAATTCGACAATGCTTGCAAGCTGCAAGAGACCGGCAGAGAAGTTATGCTAATAAAAGACGAAAGCCTTTAGAATTTCAAGTTGGATATCGTGTTATGTTGAAAGTATCACCTAGTAAAGGTGTCATCCGATTCGGAAAACGAGGAAAGCTCAACCCTCGGTACATTGGACCATTCAAAATCCTTGAACAGATTTGCCTAGTGGCATACAAACTAGAGCTTCCTAAAGAGCTTAGTAATGTCCACAGTACTTTCCACATTTCTAATCTATAGAAATGCTTATCTGACGAATCCCTTGTCATTCCAATGAAAGAGCTTCGACTTGATGACAAACTCAACTTTGTAGAAGAACCAGTGGAGATTATGGATCAAGAAGTCAAGCAACTGAAACAAAGTCGTATTCCTATAATCAAAGTAAGATGGAACTCTAAAAGAGGACCAGAATTTACATGGGAACGCGAAGATCAAATTCGTGCCAAGTATCCACATCTATTTTCAAACATCACTCTGACATCCAACTAAATCTCGGGACGAGATTTCTTTTAAGGGAGGGAGACTATAACAACCTGTAATTTTCATCAATGTAATTATCCTTCTATTAAATTAGATGCACTGTAATATCCATCTATTAAATTAGATGCATTTTATATACCACCTTTTTACAGGGAAATTTTTGCTTTATCTCATTATGCAATGTAACTTGCATCTCTAAAGTAAACGAGCTCACACAACCTCTATCAATGCCATCTCTATCTATGTTTATATCATGTAAACATCCTAATATGTCAAGTCTATATCTTAATATCATTTTACCAAGTACATTCTCCATTTAACGTACTTTTCAAAACGTTATATCAAAACAAGCATTAAACGTTAACGTTTACATCTAAACCCTAATTATATGTAATGTATACATATAAAATGAATGTGCAAGCCTCTAAAGCATGTGTACAAGTATCATAGCACAACATTTGAATATCTTTTCCCTCTTGAATCAAGTTACAACTTTCTAAAACACAATGTACAAGCTAATCATGCCTAAAAACCTAATTAGGTCAATTAAGCTCCTAAACCATGTTTAAACTTTACCAACGCTTTAACACAAGATACAAGCACTTAATGCATGACTTTTAAACCTTAAAACTAAACCTTAAACCTTAATCCTAAACCCTAATATAAATCCTAAACCCTAATCTATCCTAAACCCTAAACCTAACTCGAATTTAAACCCAAAATCCTAAGCCGAAACCCTAAACCAACCCGACACCATTTTTCTTTCATTTTGACCCATTTTTAAACTAAGCTAGCATCCTACCACCTCTCAAGCATCACCATGGCATCACCAAGAAGCTTACAAGTACCTCTATCACCACCCTTAAGCACCAAGTCTTGCTTTGTCACCTCCTTGTCACCCATATCTATTCGCACCCTTATAACTCCCACACCTTTCATTCCTAGTTTCCTAGCCTACCTTACTCATCACTATCCCTCCCTTAGTCATCTATCTACAGCCCTAGATCCATTACATGAAGTAAACTTGGGCACTAAGGCTTGTTTCACCCCTATATATAACCAAATCCAAGCAACCATTCAAACACACCTCAAAACTCATCAAATACAACAATGGAGTAATAAATCAGACCGAGAAGGATTGAGTGAAGTCCCTAAGCTCAGAATAGAAGCCAAGAATCAAGAGAAAGGAGCCCTTGAAGTCGTTACTAGGCGTACGAACCTGAAAACCCCATTTCGACCCGTTTGAGCTCAAGTAAGCTCAAAATCTTATTCAATAAGCTTATAATCTGTATTAGAATGTTCATAATACTCTTAAGATCATATATGAACTCTTGTTAAAGCCTTAAATCCTTAAACCCATGCGTTTTTGATTAAAACCCTAAAAATGACCCATTTTGATTTTCAAGCTAACGAATCCTTTTTCTTAACTTTTGTTATGTTAGAACATCTTATTTTAGCTTATTCTAATAAGCTATAACCTGCAAATATTATTTGGAACCCTAAAATAACCTTGCATGGCTTTTTGGACTTGATTTGTAAATTATTTCCATGCAAGGGGTATATATCGTAACTTTCTAAAATTTATAACTAGAGGGGCTGAAAATGTCATTATTCCAAAGTCATAACTATAAGGACCTATTTTGCCAAGTTCTAATTAAAGGTTTAAATTATATATACTTCATATATAAAGGACTAAACTTGTAAAAGTTTATAAACCAAGGGTATATATTGCCATTTTTGTAAACTTGAAAATATAGAGTATAGTATTTTTATATAAATTATAAAAATATATATTAATATTATAAAACTCGATTTTATTAAAACCCGACACATCGCGGGGGGTATACCATGTATAACCATGAATGCAAGTATTTTTCTGTATGCTATCCTGATACATTATTGCCTAAGTCCCTACTTTTGCCATTGGCAAAGGCACCCGTTAGGGCAACTTATTGTGATTATTGATTATCTCAAGGTCTCGGTGCATGAGCTTCGGGCAATAATACTGTTTTCTATAATAATTGTACTCATTGCAATTATTACACTTATGGGTGTATAACAACGTAACCCACTATTGAACTTGTATTCAAACTGTTTACCATAAACCTATGAATATCACTCAACCATTGTGTTGACCTTTTTAGCATGTTTATCTCAAGTATTTGAGCAACTTATGGCACGGAGTGGCACGAACTTGAAGATGGCTAAACTGTTATCATTCAAACTTTATGTTTTCATGTAGATTTTGGGACCTCTGTTTGTAAAAACTCTGATGAAATAATGAATGATAACTTATCTTTTAAAAACGTCTCTTTTGAGTCGTTTTTTATGATTATGACTGTTGTACTATGAAATAATACCCCAGATTAGCTTTCGCCGCTATATGTTAAAAATGGGGGTGTTATACAGTTTCTTTCAATTAGTCCCAGTAATCATCACTCAAGTGATTCGGAGAAGGTCTAGTCTTTTTATTTGACTCTAAAAATAAGTTTCTATTTTGTAGGTTCGATACGTCGTATTGGCTAGCATCAATATGGCGTATTGAAGGCATGTTAGTTTTTACAGAAGTAGAAATCGTCTCATCGTTAGCATTTGACATAATTTCAGTCGAGCTTCGTAAATCTCCAGATTATTTTTCATGCAAAATAATGCTTATTTGCCTGACTTGGATCTCCAAAGCCTTGATCGAGGATTGTTGATTCCTTAATGTAAAATCCGTGGAGGCATGTATTTCCTTAATCAAGTTGGAGTGTTCATCATGCCATTTTGCATTCTCGGCCATAAACATGCATAAAAACTCTTCTAAAGTAAGTGCCGTCATTATTTCTTGTAATCTCTTCTTCCAAACTGATTCTCAGAAGCAGTAATAAGGTCAAGTCCTTACAAAACTTGAAAGATTAAGACGAGTTGTCTTGAGAAGCTTCCTATCCAATTGTGATACTCGTTTCGGGTCTTCGAATGGTTGAATGAGCTCTTTGAACTCCTTGTAATGCACTACCTGAAACAGAGGACAAACAATTAACAGTATATGCTTCAAAAGAAGGTCTACGATAAAGCACGGAAACGTAATACGAAAACTTAAAGTTACTGATGCTATATCAGATGATCGATACGCTGTATTCAATTAATTTGCATACACCGTATTAATCTGTCGAATGAATACGCTGTATTGGATAAGAAACTTAGATACGCCGTATCCAATGAAAGCGGATACGTCGTATCAAGTTATCGACCAGAATAATGTATTAGAAAACAATTAAATCACACAAATAAATAAACACACAAATGTACAATTTAAACTAACTAAAAAAATTATGCTAAATTACGCTAAAACTAAACTAAAATTACTAATAGAATTAAGAACTATCAACTTTACTCCACGACAACGGCGCCAAAAACTTGATGTGTTGTCGTGTAGGTGTTATATTATGTATCAAGTTTTACTATTTATTTTATGCTTACTATACCTAAAACAACACTTTAATGGGCAGTGTACCCGGTCAGATGAAGTTTTGTGGTAAGTAGGGTGTCAATCACTAAGAGCGAGAGTGTAATTCCTAAGTCTATCAGTATTTTACTTATCTAATCTAGATTAAACCTATGCTAAATTAAACCTAATCCTAATGGCAAAAAAAGGGGTTTTCAGTTTGAGAGACTAGCACAGGTTTTGTGGTGGCTTGCCCAATTATCTCCTCCCTAACGCACGCAAGTCAAACAACTAAAACAAGAAGGTCGGTCAAGTCTTATGATAGGAAACTGTGTTAACCATGTTTACTTAAATCTAACGCAAGTTTGTTTACTTAGTGCAATGAATACTTATCTCGAGGTGGCATATCATTCCTAGATCTAGGCGAGACTTCTTCCTAGAACCTAGACACGCTAATCCTGTCATGATTAAATGCATCCGCATAAAGCATCCTATTTATTGATTATAATTCATCTTAGAAAGCAATAATGGTGATCTTATTAGATTCTAGCTCATTGAGACTTTACTAACTTACTATTTATGGTATTTTACATTGGTGGTAGTTAACTATCCAAACTAAGCTAAGGGAATCAGAACGTTATTTGTTAATCTTAGGTCACCTGCTAGTCTAACTTATTCACTAAACCAAAGGCACTATCTGATATCTAGTTAAGCTACAGGCGATATCCTAAACTCAGATTTAGCAAGACTATTGATTCCACATATATAAGTTACTATATGAGAACTATCCGATGTCTAGTTAAGCTACAGGCGATATCCTATACTCGGATTGAACGCATATTTAAGCACATAAACAAGTATCATGTGATAAACATAATCAATAACCAACGATAAATTAAGCAATCGATGTAAACAAACAAACCATTAAACTTTCATAAACATGGCTAACACCCAAAGGTGTTAGCCTACAACCATAGTAATCAATAACACAATTGTTATATGAACAACAAAGGTAAACTGAACGATTAGGAACGATACCAACTATTGAACGCGTAATCAAGGTATAAGAATTACAATGTGTTTCCTATTGATTGGATAGCGTTACTTGACCTTCGTGGCACTTCTTGGCTTTAGAAATTCGACTATTATGGTTAGGGATTTGATTCTTGGGATAAGCACACTGAAAACCCATTTATAGGTTTTCTATTTATAAGGTCTGGAATTTGGTCGATACGGCGTATTGACTGAGGTCAATACGGCGTATCAGGGGTTTCTTGGAGTAGGGACCACGTTCGATATCTTCCAGAATATTCACAATCTATATCTTGAATACGGCGTATAGGTTCCTTTTAGATACGACATATTGATCTTCATTCCTTCGTGGTCTTTTGTGAAGTGCAGGCACAAATATGCCGTATCTTCCTTGATGGATACGGCGTATAGGATGTCAGAACAGTAATCTTCAAATGTCTTCGTTTAAGCTCCAGAATGCGTTCCTTTTAGCTAATCTTCACCAAGTACTCTATAATTACTGCAATTCTCAAATACAATTAATTAAGTAACAATTCTTTGCAATAATTATACAAAATGGGTTATTTACATAGGATAAATGATTTGAAAGATACATGAAGAAGCTAAAAGATTATGTATGAAATAAAGCTAAGTTGGAAGGTTTAATAGCGGAAGGTTATGTTGCAAACAAAGCATTAACTTTTGGTTCTCATTATTTTTAGGGTGTTGGGACAAAATTTAAGCAGCCTGGCTGGAATCAAGATTGTCCTCGCCCAACAAGTTAATTTTAGGTGTTCTGATTAATATGTAAAAAGATTGGTAAACAATCACTTATTTTGTTAGATCGCCAAGAAATAAAGAAAGTGATATGGTATGTACTTCACAACAGTCCTGAAATCAACACGTACCTGATCGAGTTCGAGAGGTACGCGTTTTTAGTTTGAAACTTCTTCTTCCTAAGTTATCTTTTTGACGACTTATTCTAATATCATGAACATTTTCAGGGAATTTCCTAACAGTGACATGAAACAAGAATTTCCTTGGTTGTTTGAGCTGCAAGTTAACTTATCGTATGTATTTCCTTGCAAAAATAATGACTATATATTACTCATCTCTATCTATTCTTATATTTTTCATAGATCTGTAAAATATACATAGACAAAGACCTAAGTTGTATTGTCGAGTTATTTTCTTTGGCTTGTGGACCATCACTATAGTAGTCAACGGTGTGAGGTTTGTCGTACATTACTTATCTCTATCTATTCTTATATTACTTATCTCTATCTATTCTTATATTTTTCAACTCTTACGTAGTCAACGGTGTGAGGTTTGTTGTATATAGCCGCGATCAACGTCGTACAACTTAAAATAATGGAATTTGTTAACCTGGTGAGAACGACAGAGAAATGTATTATGGCTAGATTGAAGAAATTATGAAGTTTGTATATACCTCGTTCAAAGTTGTGTTGTTCCGAGTTAAGTGGTTCGACACTAGCAACGAAGGGCATAAAGTCAAAAGTTTTATCTTTAGAAACAACATAACCCAAATCTCCACATTTAGTGTTTTGTTTGAAGATCAACCTTACATTCTCGCAACACAAGTAAAACAAATCTTCTACCTTGAAGATCCGGCCAGATGACCACTCCATTGGAAGTTCGTCCAAGATGTAAATCATAAAAAGTATTTAAACGGGGATGTCATCGTGGTAGAGGACGATCATGATGTTATACATGAAAACAACTCATCTGATCTAATTTAAATGATTTGGATTTTACAACCTTGAATATCGATGGTTAATCAATAGAAGTTGAGGCACTACCACCAATCATTCATGTTGACGACAATGAAAATTTTATTGATGATGAAGACGATGTTCCTCATGATTTAGCAGATTCTGATAATGAAGTTTTCGCCATTTTTGATGATGATGATGATAAAGTTGCGACTGTTGTTTATTCTATTGATGAAGAAGATTGATCTTAAATTGTAACTTGTAAAACGACACTTATTTGAATGAAATTGTTATGAATTGTTTAAATGTGTATATTTATTTGAATGTGTGCATGCTTATATCAATTTGTCATGAATATCTATATGATATTATACTTGTACTTTTGCAGATGGCAGCAACAGTCGTGCGTGGTCACGGTGGTGACGGTGCTGGCGAACCACCTCGTCCCCTTCCACGTCAGTTTGGTACAGGTTGCCGAGGTAAGAATTTATAGATTATTTTAAAAAAATGTAAACTTGATCATTTAAATTTGGTTATATGTTATCTTATGACGTTATCACTCAATTGAATTTGTAGGATCAAGAGCCCGAAGTAGGGTAGGGCTAAGGCAGGTTGGATTAGGCAAGGATGATGGGAGCAGAAAGGGCTTTTTGCGTAAGCCTTTAACGAGGAATCTTAGAGCATAAAGAACGCGATGGAGAATACATCCGGCAAGATGATCGATCTTTGACTAGAAGGATCTCGCAAAGACGTGTTATTCATATTCGCTTTAAGTATGTATTTTATTTTGACTCAAAAAAACATTGCGAGGTTCAGTAACTTCGTTGGTGAGCTGGTTAGGGAGTTCTCGATACACTACTCATCCTGGTATGATATTGAGGACACGAAAAAGGCGCACATCTAAGGAAGACTCATGGCCAGTTATTTTATTTTCCTTTTATATTATTTTATTATCGTTTTCATCTATTTAAATGTGTATATTTATTTAAATTTATTTATTTATTTATATCTCTATATTTATATTTGATTGCAACAACATTTTGACTTAGAGAGCCACATGTGTGGACCATGATGGGATCAAATCAGCCTCGGCATTGATGCATATTTCGCTAAGCGCTATGAAGACAACAAGTACAACATGAAGCAAGATTATTAGACTGGCAATGGTGGGGCTCCTAATATGGATGCGATAAGACTCTGACCTTCCCTGAATGTGGAGCGATCTAACTGGAAGGCGCAGATTCAGTTTTAGTTGAACCAGAAGAACGCTCCCGAGCCACTGTCAATGCTCAGAACATGACTCGAAACATGATCTTTAGCCGCCATGTATCGCGCTCATTGGGTGTCACTCGGTATCAATATGTAAGACACATTGTAATTATTTTACATATAGTTCATTATATACATGGAGTTTGATTTGTCATTTTTAATTCGTTTTATCTTATATACATGTGTATATATAGTTTTGAGAGCGCGCCAGGATTGAGCCATTTCCTACCTGTTGTCTTCCTAGCCAGATTTCTGATGACCTGCATACTATGTGAAGTGTTAATGGTTTTGCGGGAGGAAGCCCGACTTACAATAAGTAAGTATTTGTTTTTTTTCCTCAAAAATGCACGTTAATGAATTTATTGAAACATAAATGTATAGTAATCGGACTATTATATTAAATTTTCTTCGTTTTTTTTAAATACAATAGAAAGAAATGCTATAGTGCTCCAGGGTCTGGGATGTCTCGATAGGCCTTATCGATTTAGTGGTTTCTAGGTACCATGCTACGGGTAGGAAGTGATTAGATTTTCTAAGGCTCGCGGAAAATAAGAGGGGCAATCAGCAGGGTTATGGGAGGGGTAGGCAGGTAGCCGTCACGGGTAAGAAAAGGGTATTTGGCTTGCAGCCTCCAAGTACGTACACCCAGCCTCAGATTGATCATATGATGGCCTAGAGAGAACAACAGCTTGCTAGAGCTAAAGAAGAGGCTAAGGCTTATCGGCGAGAACTCGACGAGGTGTTGGGTGTATTAAAGACTGACCCCCGAATGGCCGAGTTACTGAGCCAGGTTGGTTCCATGAGCGAGATGGGCTCGGCAGCGGGACTAGGGCTAGAGTGGCGAGGGCGGGAGTGGCGAGGGCAGGAGTGGCTAGGGCGGGAGTGATGAGGGTAGGAGTGACAGCGGGGATGATGACGAGGGGCAATAGTGTATTGGTATATTGGGTTATTTTGTGTGTTGAACTATATTTTGGTGACCCGTATGTTATTATTGTACACTTTAAACATGTTATATACTCTTTTGTCGATTTGTATTTTGTGGATATTGCAACTTTTATGGATTGGCAGCTAGATTTGTATATTAGAACACCCGTTTTGTAGACTTTGATCCGTTTCAAGGTATTGTGTGTGTGTGTGTGTGTGTGTGTGTGTTTTGGTAGATTTTTTGGGGAAAAATTTCCCTAAAAAATATGGAAAATTGTTGTTGTGCAGCAGCAACAACAGTAGCATTTGCCGAGGACATGTCTTCGGCAAAGCTTAGACTTTCGTTGACCGGAATTGAAATAAATAAATAAATTAATTAACTCTTTTGACCCGTAAAAGAAACCCCGTAGACATGTCCTCGGGGAAACTATTGGTCAACTTTTTGAGAACGTTTGCCTAGAATTTGTGTGGGCCCCACTCGGGCGTCGGGGAAACTTGTCGTGTTTGACTTTCCCGACGAGGGTTCCCTGTGGACATTAGTCCGATGACATGTCTTCGGGGAAAGTTTACCCCGACGACATGTCTCTAGCGAATGCCTCAAAAAGTCACCGGGATAGCCTCGAATGTTGTAGTGCTTGTCAGCCTTTATATCATACGCCAGTGAAAAGTCAGGTTTGTTTTGCCATTCGAGTTCACCGTTTTCTTGGGAACGTGAACCCCAAAACTACTTCTTGTATAGTAAATTCACTTGCTACAACTGATATTTGACTTTCGTGTTGGAACCTGGTGTCAATTCACTGATGAGTGTATATGTTACTTAACACGGGACATAATAGGATTCACATGTAGGCGCTCAAGCGTCCACAAACTATCTTGTATTCAGGAACTTATATAAATATCAGATAATTCAAAACATGCAAATATAAATAATGGATATTGTACAATTAAATGAATCACATATACCTTATGCTTAGAAGGATTAAACGTTAGGTGTGCAAGGCATTCAATCATCATAGGGATGTTATGGAACTTGAGGAACAAAGGGTCTTTAATTAACGAAGCCAGTTCTTATATAGTCTATTTTTCAAGCTGAAGAAAATCTTTAATTAGATTAATAGCAGATGTAAGAAGGTCACATTGATTGGGTCCAACGGTAGGCAGATCCTTGTATATATATGTCTTGTACAGATGTATTATGTTTTTCTATAGCAACTGGCTAGGCTATTATAATAAGTTAATTAATAACATGTCTTTGCTGTTACAAAAAAAAAAAACAAAAATATTATGCTAATTTTGGGTAAAAAGGTTAGTGTATTTTGAATTCCTTGCGTTCCTTAAAAGCAAGTCGTCAAGATTGACAATTTTCCCAGGTAGACGTGATTGGCGATAAAAGAATATAATTAGGGGTGTAAACTAATAAACCGAGGTATAGTTTCACTTATTATCAAACAATATAATTGGAGGTGTAAAAATAGAAGACACTATGTTACACTAAGTTAACCCCTTTTTCTTCCTGGTTGAAAATGCCAGAAACGATGGAAACTAGAGCATAAACTTTGACACTACTAATCCTTGATCGGACGTAAGAGTTAGCCAGTGTGTACGACGTGATTGTTGGTGATTTTAGTGTCATCAACTATATTAGGTAATTGTAATTTATATAGACCGATGGGATTTCATATTATGCTCGGATACGAGTTAGAGAATGCTGAGTGCACACTCGTTTGAGCTAATATATTTCCACCACGAAAAAGACGTAGCGTCAAGGGGCAGCGCCCCTTACTGGGGTTACCCAAGTTGGTTACCCGTTTTTCCCACCTATTTCCCATCCCTTGTGATTGTTGGTCTAACAGTTATAACAGTTTGTTTCCAACCGACTTTAATTGTTTTCTTAACTGTCAAATAATCTGTTTATTAAGAGATAATTGGTTTTCATTGGAACATAACGAAAAACAAAAATCCTCTTTGTTTCTGCTTAGTTTTCTTTTGCCTAGAAACTAAGAGTTCTTCTCGAATTATCCTAATAAGGACTTCGTAATACCCAGACAATTAAAGGGTCGAAATACTGTATTCAGAAAGTGAACCGCACGGTTTGAGAAAATATCCAAGATTATCATCACAACCCTTACCCATTTTCTTACAAATGAATAATGTATTTTAAGATAATCATGGCTGAAGAAAGTTCTGTGAAAGAGATGACTACTAACTTTGGGAAACTTGATAAGTATGAAGGGCATAATTTTAGACGATGGCAGAAGAAGATGCAATTTCTTTTACCAACAATAGAGGTTGTATATTTTCTTTCTACCCCTATGCCAGACTTGTTGGAGGATGATACACTGGAAGCAGTCAGACGCAGATCAAAGTGGAAGAACGACGACTAACTATTGATTGGGCTTTAGCCGCTTTCTGAGAGTAGTGACCTCATTAAGCACGCCAAGTGACCGACGACTCCATACCATCTGCAGAGGACACATACTAAACGGTATGTCTGACATCCTGTTTGATATTTATTAGAACGTGAAATCTGCAAAAGAGTTGTGGGATTCTCTTAAATCCAAGTACATGGCAGAGGATGCTTCTAGTAAGAAGTTCCTTATAAGTAATTTCAATAATTACAAGATGGTTGACTCAAGGCCTTGCCATGGAACAAATTAACGAACTCTGTCGAATCCTTGGACAATATACACAACACGGTCTGACAATAGATGAATCGATATCCATTTCAAGTGTGATAGACAAGTTGCCTTCTTCCTAGAAGGATTTCAAACACAATTTAAAACATGGTAAAGACGATTGTATTTGGTTTAACTTGGTAGTCACTTAAGCACAGAGGAATTTCTAAGGGCACAAGAAAGTGACAAGGGCAAAGGAAAAAAGTTGTTGGACCGTCGATGAATATGACTGAGGAGGGTTGAAAGAATAAAAACAACAAACAAAACAAAGGAAAGAAATGTGGTTTCAAGAATAACAACGATAGTTGTGGTTCCAACAAGAAGCCTAAAGTGACATGTTAGAAGTGTGGCAAAACTGGTCACTTTAAGAAGGATTGCCGTAATGGAAATAAGAAGGATATAACAATTGGTTTCCAACCAACTTTAACTGTTTCTTTAACCGTCAAGTAACATATCTATTAACAGATAATTGGTCTCATTGTAACATAACGAAAAACACAATTCCTCTTTGTTTCTGCTTACTTTTCTTTGCCTAGAAACTAAGTATTCTTCTCGAATTATCACAATAAGGATTTCATGATACGCAGTCAATTAAAGGGTTGAAATACTTTATTCGAAAAGAGAACCGACACGATTTGACAAGATATCCAAGATTATCATCACAACCCTTACCTAATTTCTTACAGTGACCCGGCCAAAGATGTAGAGACTTGTCAGATAAATCTATTAATCCTATGATGAGAAACTTAATTGCTCGAGAGTCGAGACATATATATGAAACAATTGGGGATCTCTTGGTGATTGAAACCGACCCAAATTTGGTGCTCCCATCTCTTGTGTATAATGGTTAATGGCAAGTCACTAAATAATATGGCATTGTTGCATAATATGACTCGTGTATCATGTAAAGTAAAACTACTGTAGTGTTGCATATATATAACTTTGTTAGTGCAAATATTACGATATTTAATCTACACATTCTCTTTTGTTTTGATAATGACAAAATATATATTACTTATAATATATAACATTAAATGTACAAGTTACTGGTCCTGAGTTTACATGGGAACGTGAAGATCAATTCAAGAAGAAATATCCACACCTTTTCACCAAGACCGCACCGTCGTCAAGTGCCGTGTCATAAGCCTTGAGGACAAGGCTCATTTAACGGGGGAAGACTATAACACCTCGTGTTTTAGGTCATTGTACGACATTATGTAATTCACAATTTATTTTTAGGGTTTTACGCGTTTGCTCTTAAATCGTAATCGTTAAGCTAAATCGCGTAAACTAAAAATGATCATTCAATGTAAACGGGCATTAAACGATTAAACGTTTACATCAAGCAAGTGTTAAATGATTATTATGAGGATAATTATCAACTTTGTTCATCTTATTTTTATTGGTTACGTAAAATGCTTACGTTTCGCGATAAAATGCGTTTCGGCATTCCCGGAAGCACCAAAACCTAACTACGCTTAAACAAATACCCACGATTATACCCAATACACAAAATAATCAAAATATCATCCCATATATGAGTATGTGGCCGAATTTGGTGAAGATAGGACCAACAAATATCTAGGTGCATGTCACTTGCCCTAAATATCAAAATTTGGCAAATATCAAGGGAACAAAGCCTTACACCTTTGTTACCACTTGACTACTTGCCCTAGGAACCTTCCTTGAAGGCCTTGGATTAGTCTTGCATGTATATAATGCCTAAGCTAGCAAGTAAACACACATCTTTCATTTTCCAAAGTGTAAACAAAAATCAAACCTCTCTTTGCTCTCTATACAAGCCCACGGCTCAAAACTCATATAATACACAATCCATACAAAGTTTTCTACCACATATACAAGCATACACACATCATATCTAAGATCTACTAAGGTGGTTTCAAGGCTTGGTTAACCATTTGCAAGGAAGGAAGCAAGAAAAGGAAGCTAGGGTTTACTTGGGAAAAATTAGGGTTTCATCTTATATTTACTAGCTAAGGGTTTAAATCACAAGGGTGTGATTGTTATTCTTGCCTCTACTCATCCATACAAGGTTATTTAAAAGCTTAATCATTTCATACTTATGATTTTATGTGTTCATATGTTCTATTTAGCTAAATCACCATTTAGGATACTTTTGAATATGTGAAAGGGATTTTTACTTATGATCAATATTTTGTGAACTTATTTACATGTTATATGGATGCTAATATGATGTTAAAAGGAATGTATAAGTGTTTTAACATGTTGGTTAAGTATTAACATGTATATGAACAAATTAGGGTTTTAATGTTAACTTAATAAGTTACAAGTGAAAATGGTGTAAATAACATGTTAATCTTGTATTCATGGACACTCTTGGACAAAACATGACCTAATGGACCTAATATATGTAAGACATAAGATATAAGTGTTGTAAAGTAGTTGTAACAAGGTGTTGAAGCTTAATGGTACAAAAATCAAGCTTAAAACATGTTTTAATCACAACCTTTAAAAGTTTCTGTTTTGGTTCGAATTTGTTAACAACCATATTAGGTTTTATAAAGATAGTACATCTCATAAGGATTCCAAAATGATAAGAAACTCGAAAATCAGATTTATAACGAAGAAGATACGCTAGTTACGAGTTTACGATGCTAAATACTTTATAAAACAAATTTTATAAAAAGTTACTATTCATGGCAGAAACTTATACTAATAATATGATAAAACTTTCAATTATGAGAACGGGTTCGAAAGAATCGCTAAAAACGGAGCTATAACGAATAAGATACGACATTTACGGGTTTTGCGTTAATAAGTTATAATCCGGGTTTTGCGTTAATAAGTTGTAATCAGTAAAGAACAAGTATAAAAAACACTATTCACAACAGAATCTCTAAAACCTAAAAATGTGATTTTATGATCAATCGTCTTAATACGAAAGCGTGGGCATAAGAAACGCAAGAAATGGGCTTAAAACAACAAAGTTATGTCATTTTTGATAAAGGCGTAATTATAAACGTTTTTACTTTATAAATACGATTTCACTTAAACGATTAGATGGTGATATAGCTATATAGAAATATACGTGTTATTAGTTATCAAAGTGTATATGACTAGGGAATTTCATAATGAGGCCTCTATGGATGCGTATTGAGTGCATGTTCTGATTTTCGAGTTTAAAGTGTCCTAGCTCCGCGTACGTCATGTCATGTCCTCTTTAAAATTATGATAGCGACGAAACGATGGTATGATGATAACTTTATAGGAGTATATATTGTTAGATTTGTTAGACAACGTACATGAATACTGATTCGACCTATATTAACTAGGTTGCATTCGGGCGTTAGCGTGACACGTTTTTATTTAGGATATTTTATTATCAATTTACTCACTCAAGGTGAGTTCATAGCCCCATGTTTTACAATTATTGATTTACAAGTTTTTGGGGTGAGAAACATATGCATGTTTTACAAATTGGACGCAAGTGTACATTTTATCATGATTACGTTTTGCCTAAGTAGCGATAACCCACTATGCCCATGAATCATGAACTATCAATTACTGGAATGTGAGCGCGAATGATTATAGATAGATCTATTTGGGATTGACCTCCCCGTTCGGGTGACTAGCTATCACTGGAAACGAACGTATATCATGTCGGATTTTGGATGTTACGGGTTGAACATCGTCACGAGCAATGTAGGCAATATTTATATATTGTATTCATTTATGTCGAGCTTCGGTGTCATGAGCTTAGGAAAACGTAATTACATTTTGTGATGTCTGCATCTGTTGCATTATCACGGGGAAAGTCTTGCGGTCCTGCTTATACATTTACATAAACCTATGAAATTCACCAACTTTATGTTGACGTTTTAAATGCAATGTTTTTTAGGAGATCATTAGGGCACGGGGTGCAAAAGGGATACATTGGTGGTTATGTTTTGGATGTCCTGCATTAAAGATTTAGTCACATTACTTTTTGATTATCTGTATGGGCTGGATTTCTTGTAATAATATCAAGTAAACAGTTGATGCTTCGAGCTTTTGTTAAAATTTTTGGGTAATTCTAATGGTATCAGTTTTAAAACGTCTTTTAATTGTTGGGGTTGTTTTTTTTTGTTGTTTGTTTATGTTCAATATATCATCTTGTGCTAGTTGGATCTTGAGATAGTAACGCCCGGACCCTTATCCGCTGCGACCCAATTTTTGGGGTGTTAACAATTGTGTTAAAGAGCCAAGGTTATAGAGAACCAGGTCAAATGTTTTTGCTGGACTATAACCGTTTTCAAACATTGCATTCATACAAAGGGGTTTTCACGGAACTTACATACACTAATTGTGCATTAGTTGTTTGAACTAGATGCATTCATGATTGATATACGTGTTTATAAGATATTACGTATATAAGGATAAGAGTCTTATATTAGCATACTTATATAAGCTACTTTTGATTTCAGATATTTTCATGTCAGATTCTGAGCATTCTATAGTTACATACACATTAGTATCAGTTCCATTTGAGGATGGGTCAGGACATTGGTCACCAGGAGTCGAATGGACCACCTTATGTCAGATGACCCATTATGCTTACATAATGGTATGCTTATTCAACGTTCACTCCACATCGCCTGACTCCCCCACATATCCTGACAGAGGAGCCGCCAGTCAACACCCACTGGACTATTGTTCTGGGTCGATGTACCCTGAGTGACATGCCATAGGAGGGATGAGATACTCCCGGGCTGAGGAGCATCTACTACTGTTGCTGCCTCAACCCATTACAGATTCACCAGGTATGTTCCTGAGATCTAATCGCGGGGGGTGCACGATGTGGATCCGGGAGAGGAGGATCCAGCTGATTACCCCTGCCGATGGGAGGATGATGATGATGTGGTGGAGGCGGAGGAGGAGCCTTTCGGAGATGATGCCGATGATGAGGATGAGGACGAGGACGAGGACGAGGACGAGGAGGGAGGAGGAGTGAGCGCACCCAGATCGGCCCGACTCTTGCCCACCTGTACACCGTTTTATGACTGCAGGATATCTATCCGGTATGAGCCATCCATATCACTTCACTTCCCTAGGAAGAGGTGATCGAAGAGACTTCTTACCTTAACCACTCCACACAATCACCACTTACTCCACTATTATTCCCATTGCCCACATATACCATCTCCCCCACTTCCAGGCATCACACACACATCGTATTACCTGCAGTCACACCTGCTAGCCCTATTCGTTTTCGTTTAGGCTATCGGGTGCTATGATCTGGCTAAGAGCCGAGACACCATCTACTTCTCATCCATTACCTACTACCTACTTCATCACCACCTTTGCAGTTACTATTCTTTGGTACACAAGACAGACAGGACCTGAAGATTACACTACCACCTCGGAAGAGGTTGGTGTTGACATTGGGTCTAGGTACGAGATTGGAGAGGGTTATCTGTGCCTAGAACGACTGGAGGTAGTGTAGGGGCAGACTATGGGTTTTGTCGGTACTATGGATTCCTGCTCTTTGAAGATCAGATGGCAGGTGACCAGGAGGTCGGCTAGGGGATTGAGATGTTTGGGTAGACCCGAGAGAGGCTGTTGAGGAGGTAACATCGATGACCCTTGAAGGGGACAATGCTAGGGTGACTGAGCTTACTGCAGTCCAAGAGCAGGACACGCATGAAATATATGATGTGATAGGGGATACTCAGGACAGGCAGACCCAGATTATCAGTAGTGTTGAGGAATTAGTTGATGATGTCAGTTACCTCTTTGAGACTGACGATTACTAGATCGAGGATTGGTTTCCGAGAGGCATTGGTGATGACTCCATAGAGGTTAGCTATATGACACGTTCAGAGATTTTGGCATTACGTTTGTAGTGTGGGAGTGCATTGTGATTGTCTTTTGCATTGTTTCAGGCAGCCTTACATAGGGGGAAGTAGGCTGTGACTTCAGAGATGCTACAAACAGATCACAGGAGACAGGGGGTGATTAAAGAGTTGTTGGCAGCAGACCACCAGAGGCAGGTCCAGTTGACTAAGGCATTAAAGTTGCTGAAAGGACTATAGACTCAGATGGTCGAGTTTCAGAGGCAGCATGGACCCGCAAAAGGTCCGGCACAGCCTGATGCACCAGGGGAGGCTGGTAGCAGTTCCTAGATTTGGTTATGTTGTAGCTATGCTATGCAGCCTGTTAAGTATTATGGGTTATTCCCAGCTAGCAGACTGTATAGATCTTTTGTTTTGTTTAGCTACCCAGTATAGGTCTTTTGTTCAGGTATTATCTATCTTGTACAGCATACTAAGTGTTACGGGTATATCCTGGCTAGTATGGATTTAGGCTGTTTCTTTTGTCTTGTAACCTAAGTGTAGTAATCATTTTGTATCTGAACCGAACATGTATGTTTTTCCAAGTTATATATGAAATGGATGGATTACGTTATCTATGAAATCAAATTTATTATAAATGAATGTCGATTTGGTTATACCATGGTTAATTTAAATAACAGTTGTACATTGTAGAAACATGTAATCTTATGATCAAACCAAGAACAAGAGAGAAATGTGGGTTGTGATGTTAGAGAGAGAATGGATGGAAAATGGATGAAGTTTATTAAGATGGAAAATGAAAATATGGAACAACCAAAACCAACAACCTCTCCAAAGCTAGGAGGGGTCCTTATATACTACCTATTGTGGCCAGCCCATGGGTTCTAATGGGCTTCCCATGGGCCTTAGGTTGGGCTAGTTTACTTAACTAACGTTACACATACTACGAGCTAAGACTTAATACAACTTGGAAGTGACCGACACTTTTTGTGTTTCTAACAATCTCCCCCTAAGGGAGGTCACTCCA